>NBIV01000197.1:0-162741 GCA_003194525.1 Gracilariopsis chorda
TCCCTCTCATCGCAACATTCTCAAAGTAAAAGAAGAACTTTACGACGTCAATAGAAGAACCGTCATAAGAAGTAAATGCAGCGTTAGAGTCAGAAGAGCTCCCTCTCGAGAGTACCATGTGGGCGCCATCACGAGACGGTGACGCAGGGGGCCAAAACGTTTGTAATAATAAAAGCCAAAAGGGTGCTCTTCGTAGCTAAAAGCCCCAAAACAAGTTGAAAACAGTGCGATCAAAAGAACTAAACCCACTCGATGAAATAAAACAACACTAAGGAGAGCAAGAGGCTCAATCCCCAAATAAAACTTCTTAACTTCTTTGTTGAAACGGCGCGCAACCAAGAATTATGTCAAGGATCACTAAGGGTCAGACCCTCGGCTTCCGGTCAGACACTCCGGATGTGAAGTGGATTCTGCAGCCTACCTACATCTGCACTAACCAGAAGCAGGCGCATACAATCCTTACAGGGCTTCCCGAGGAGAGCTACTAACAGCGGGATATGCTTTCACTCTATACCCAAGCTGGCCCTTTGCAGGAAAGGCTGCACGGCACGTCGCCTGCGGATAGCTTCCCGTCAAGTACTTCCGTCCGGAAATCACCAGGTCTTTCGACCGACACCGTTATCCGAGCAAAGCTCCGGTGGGGCTCACAGACGACAGAAACACCTTTGGTACACACTACCCGTCTCCCGTCCACGCCTAAGGCGCTTCAACCGGTCTTAGCGACGGTACTTCCCCACCCTATTGGACAACTAGCGGCATACGCCTCACTAGAAGCCCTTTATCCAGTGGCGAACGCCTCACTGGTTGTTGATGATATTTGAAGTGGCTGAAGGTTGATAGGGGGTGGGGCTTAGATGTTGGTCGATTGTTGAGGTGAGTTCAGACCGAAATCCGAAGCTCAGAACCTCTTTTTATAGTGTTTAGAGGCACTACAAACGAGCCAAATACGCATTTCTACTTGCTAGCTACTCATGTGTGCGTCTAGGTTACTCCATTGGCTTCTAGAGACCTCTGGAGCTGCACACTAACCAATAATAAAGCGACAATTTGCGCCAGCATCACTAAAATACTGTAGTCCTTGCTGGGCCAACAAAGCGTGCAATGTGCTAGACACTACTGGAACATTCTACACGTGTGTTCCAGCAATTTCTGGCACATTCCGCAACATTAGCGATCGACACAACCCCAACCTCAAGGGTTGCCACGCCGCGGCAACCTGAGAACCTAACCTTCCATCCGGCGCGCAATATACTTCTTCAAACGACGGGCGTGTATTCCATGGCGAGTGTACCGGTTGTGTGGAGAAACCAACGTGTACCTTGGATGGTGAGCCTTCACCACACGACATGGACCAAAGTACTTAGAGGAAAAAGCAGGCCATTTCACGGTAGTGTTCAGGGCCTTTCCACGAGCCACAAGGACCAGATCACCGACTTCAAACTTCGTAATGGAGACTGCATCGACTTCCTTCAAAGGCCTTAGAGCAGAACGTTTAGCTCTATGATTCCTTGATGCGAGCAGCTCCACTGAGCGGAACCGGTCGGAGGAGTCCCCAACTCGTGCCACGACACCACCTTCATCGGAGGTCATACGTGGTTTCACGCCGTACAGCAACTCGAACGGAGAGATCCCGCTGGCAAGACGTCTGCGCCGGTATCCGTACAGAACCGAAGGCAAGTGTTCGTCCCAACTTGAACGATTATCCAGAGCTTTCTTTCCTATTGCTCTTTTCAGAGTACCAACCATTCTTTCAGCTCGGCCATTGGACATGGGGGCGTACGCCAAGACCGTTTTCCATTTGATACCATGGTCCTCCATGAATGAGACGAGCGACTTAGAAGTGAAGCATGTAGCATTGTCCGACACCACGATACGAGGGAAACCAAACACGGCAATGATCTCTTTTCTCACGAAGTCTATGACCTCCTGTGACGTAGACCATTTTGTCGCTACGGCAAGTGGCCAACCAGTCAAATGCTCAACAC
The DNA here is from genome assembly GCA_003194525.1 of Gracilariopsis chorda. Taxonomy (NCBI): domain Eukaryota; phylum Rhodophyta; class Florideophyceae; order Gracilariales; family Gracilariaceae; genus Gracilariopsis; species Gracilariopsis chorda. Next base: position 1,986 of record NBIV01000197.1, read on the forward strand.
AAACCAGAATGAAACGGTTTCCGGATTCGGTAGTCGGAAGAGGACCTGCAAAATCAATCGAGAAGACGTCAAAGAGAGAGGAAATGGAAGTCCGAAGGTTGCTGTAATACCTTGGTAGTGGTGCGAGTCTCTGGCATTTGTCACAACTCTTGACGTAGTTGCCGATATCTTCATGCATAGTGGGCCACCAGTATCTCTCAGTGATGAACTTCTTTGTAGTCTTCAAATCCCAGTGTCCAATCTCATCATGAAATGACTTGATAATGATCTGTCGCCGACCAATAACACGAACAACTCGTAGTGCGTTTGGCATCCTTCTGAACAATTTTCCTTCCCAGACCAGGAATTTCTTCGCATTTCGTCGGATTGCTTGGCGGAGACGTGCATCAGTCTCATCTGTAGGCAGACCACACAAGAAGCGCGCAATGTTTGCGTAGTATGGTTCAAGACCGGAGAAGTAGTCAGGCTCAACAGCCATACAAGCAAGGTCGCCTTCATCTTCTAACGGCTCGACCTCGTCTCCGTGAACTATCCTTGACAGATAATCTGCTGCGCCATTCTCCTTGCCTGCGCGATACACTATTTCAAAGTCATACTCGGCCAGAAAGTCTAGCCAGCGAGCTAAGCGTCCATGTATATCGCGCTTCTGAAATGCATATCGTAAAGCCATATGGTCCGTGATTACCTTGAATGGAACAGACGAGAGTAGATACAATCTGAACTTCTTGAGAGCAAAGATAACTGCCAATGCTTCTCTTTCACATGCCGAGTAGTTCTTTTCCGCAGCGGTCATAGTACGACTGGCAAACTGCAGAGGATGTATCTTCCCATCTTCCTTTTTCTGAGAGAGAACTGCGCCGAGTGAAACACTAGAGGCGTCCGTTTCCACAATGAAAGGCTGCTCGAAGTTTGGAAATGAAAGTACCGGAGGCTCAGTCATCTTTTTCTTCAGACCGTGGAAAGCTTTTAGCATCTCTCCGGTCCAACGCAGCTTCTTATTCCCCGAGGTAGCACTGTGAAGCACGGCGGAGGTCTCAGCAAAGTTTCTGATGAACCTTCGATAGTATCCGGCTAGTCCCAGAAAAGATCGTAGTTCCGTAGTGGTGGCAGGAATTGGGGCATCCTGGATCTTAGCAATCTTCTCCTGGTCCACGTGCACTCCATCTCCGTTGATGACATGGACTAGAAGAGACACCTCCGATAGTGCAAAGAAAAATTTGAACAGTTTGAGCTTCAATCCATGCTTCGCAATCCGACCAATCACAGCCTTCAAGTGAATCACGTGCTCTCTGAGGCTTCTTGAGAATATGACAACGTCATCAATGTAAACCCGAACGAATGGAAGTCCTCTTAGCACATGATCCATCATCCGTTGAAAGGTGGAAGGGGCATTCATGAGGCCAAATGGCATGACTTCGAACATGAAAGTTCCGTATCTGCACACAAAGGTCGTCATCTCTTTGCAATCCTCAGACATATTGACTTGCCAGTATCCAGAGAACAGGTCGAGCGTAGTGAAGAGACAGCAACCTTCAAGTTCGTCAAAGATCTCTTCCATGCGTGGCAAAGGCCAGCGGTCAGCTTTCATGACTCTGTTCAGCTCTCTGTAATCGACACAAAACCTTGCGCTTCCATCTTTCTTCGAGGCAATGACAATTGGAAACGACTAAGCAGAGGCTGAAGGGGTAATGATACCAGCTTCGAGAAGAAGATCAATCTCCTTGCGTACGAACTCGTTGTGCTTCGGTGACATCTTCCTGGCTCTGAAGTAGATTGGTTTGTCAACTGTCAACTTGAAAGAGTGAGAAACAGGCACATCGGCTGGGCGTAAGTCTTTCAATGACCAAGCGATTACATTCGAGTCCTTCAGACAAGAAACCAAGTCGTCTCTTTCATCCTCTGAAATGTGCGAGAGTTTTGAAAAGAGTAACTTCTCGTGCTGCTCATCGGTAGTGATGTCCAATTGTGGGATCATTTCGGGAGTCTCGCCATGGTTCTTTTCTGTTACAGCAACCACGAGTTGTTCATCATTTTCAGAAGCAGTATCAGAGTCAATAGCGGCGTCAGAATCTGAAGTGAAGTCGTCGCTATCCGTCTGGAAACCCTCTTCGTCTGAAATCTTGACGCAAGCATAGTCAAAGCCAAGTGTTACTCTTTTTCCATCAATATTCATCTTCACGTGCTGATTTCCGAGGTCAAGGCAGGCTTGTAACGATTCAAGTGTTGGACAACCCACAATGATGTCGAATGGCGGACCATCAATAACAAGAAAGTCTAATGGAACGGAGACGCCCCTGAAGGATATAGGGATATCGTATAGTATTCCTCTGCACACGGCGCTCTGTCCATTGGCAACAGTTATATTCTTCTTCGTATGCTTGGGTTCCAGTGCTAGCCTGTCACACAGCTTGGTTGACATAAGGTTTGGAACAGCTCCAGAGTCGAGCAAAGCTTCAGTCTCAGTCCCATATATCATAATGGGGACCGCCTTAAGACGTCTAGGCTGCTTACCGACTGGCCCAACAAAAGGGCGTCGAACATTGCTTTTGCGACCGATGAGCTTACGAATCTCTTTCTTCGCATCATCTGCGTCTCCTCTGATAAGTTGTCCAAAGGTTAGTCCGGAAGAGGCATTCGCGAGCTCAGTGAGAACGTTATATTTGCTTGCATGGTCTTGAAGACTCTGCTTCTTCGACTTCCTCTGTTTCGGCTTCTTGACTTTCCCTTCATGAACCATAGGTCTCCGAACTCTCTCTTCGTATCTTGTTGGATTGAGCAAAAGCGGGATTGGTGCACCACCGTCTGAACGGCGCTGTTTGCGCAACGCTTCACCGTCAGCACTTCTCTTGGTTGTGGCGACTACATCAGCATTCCCGGCGTTTTCGGTGACAATTGATACGGGGTCGGATCCTTTCTGAAGATTAGATGCTGACTCTTTAGATTCCACATTGGCATCCCATACTTTACGGGTCTCTTCGGGTCGGATTCTTCACCAACAAGTGATCTCTGAGTGTCCAATTTTCCCACAACGCGGGAATCGCGTATCTCGGTGCGGATTAGAGTCACATTGTGAAGCATAATGTCCGGGCTTCTTGCAGTATGAACAAACCTTTTCGTAGTCTCGATGCTCCGTCTGTGTCTTCTTAACCATTAATGACAGCTGAGCAAACTGCTCAGAGAGTTTGTCGACCTTAGACTCCAAAGCATGAGAGATAGTTTCTTCAGAAGACCTATGGTTTTGGACAATACGCTTAGGTGGGGTACTTAATGAAACGTAGTTCCCCATTGCTTTCCGGGCAGCATCGAAGGCTTTCACTTGAACCTTCAACTCATCACAATCATCAGCGCCACGGAAAACAACGAACTGGGCTAGATCAGCGTATTCCATTACAGCTTTCTTCAAAAGACCAAACTTAGCCTTAGCGATGAATCCTGCCTTTAAGAAGAGGTTGTCCATATAGGTCAAGGAACCAACCAAGTCTGCATAATCCAATTTAGCAGAAATTGCAAGGCGTATATCTTCCTCAGGCTCCTCGGCTTTTCCAAAACGATCGATGAAAGCTTGCTTAACGGAGCGGTAGTCCTTTCCTTCTTCCGAAAGTGAACCATTAACAGCATAAGAATCATAGTAGAACTCAAAGGCTTTGTTCTCAAGCAAACCAAGCAACTCAAGTGCCATGTCTTCGTCAGTCTTTCCTCTCATCGCAACATTCTCAAAGTAAAAGAAGAACTTTACGACGTCAATAGAAGAACCGTCATAAGAAGTAAATGCAGCGTTAGAGTCAGAAGAGCTCCCTCCTCGAGAGTACCATGTGGGCGCCATCACGAGACGGTGACGCAGGGGGCCAAAACGTTGTAATAATAAAAGCCAAAAGGGTGCTCTTCGTAGCTAAAAGCCCCAAAACAAGTTGAAAACAGTGCGATCAAAAGAACTAAACCCACTCGATGAAATAAAACAACACTAAGGAGAGCAAGAGGCTCAATCCCCAAATAAAACTTCTTAACTTCTTTGTTGAAACGGCGCGCAACCCAAGAATTATGTCAAGGATCACTAAGGGTCAGACCCTCGGCTTCCGGTCAGATACTCCGGATGTGAAGTGGATTCTGCAGCCTACCTACATCTGCACTAACCAGAAGCAGGCGCATACAATCCTTACAGGGCTTCCCGAGGAGAGCTACTAACAGCGGGATATGCTTTCACTCTATACCCAAGCTGGCCCTTTGCAGGAAAGGCTGCACGGCACGTCGCCTGCGGATAGCTTCCCGTCAAGTACTTCCGTCCGGAAATCACCAGGTCTTTCGACCGACACCGTTATCCGAGCAAAGCTCCGGTGGGGCTCACAGACGACAGAAACAACTTTGGTACACACTACCCGTCTCCCGTCCACGCCTAAGGCGCTTCAACCGGTCTTAGCGACGGTACTTCCCCACCCTATTGGACAACTAGCAGCATACGCCTCACTAGAAGCCCTTTATCCAGTGGCGAACGCCTCACTGGTTGTTGATGATATTTGAAGTGGCTGAAGGTTGATAGGGGGTGGGGCTTAGATGTTGGTCGATTGTTGAGGTGAGTTCAGACCGAAATCCGAAGCTCAGAACCTCTTTTTATAGTGTTTAGAGGCACTACAAACGAGCCAAATACGCATTTCTACTTGCTAGTTACTCATGTGTGCGTCTAGGTTACTCCATTGGCTTCTAGAGACCTCCGGAGCTGCACACTAACCAATAATAAAGCGACAATTTGCGCCAGCATCACTAAAATACTGTAGTCTTTGCTGGGCCAACAAAGCGTGCAATGTGCTAGACACTACTGGAACATTTTACACGTGTGTTCCAGCAATATCTGGCACATTCCGCAACATTAGCGACCGACACTAACCACCGCAGCGGTGCGTGTGATGTTCCTCGTCATGCCCGCAAATCTCTGACCCACTCCTTGATATGAATCCCGACCACCAAACCACTGAAAGTATTACAAACTCAGGCCCCACTACATCAGACAACATTTACCAACTGAATGTATCCGAACGCGTACACGTGGCGCAAACAGCTGCCGTGCAAACCAGTAAATGCAAGAAAACAGATAAATCCATAAATAAGTTCAAGACCTTAACAAAAGCGGATGAGGTAAATCATATACTGCTCAAAAAAATTATAGTCAGACTATAGCGATAGTACGACTGCGAAAAAGAAAAGAAGACAGACCACGCGTCTATTTGCTTTTAAGCAATCGAAAGCTTCTGAGAAAATGAAAACCTTTAGATTCAAATATGTCTAAGACAACAAAAACCATGCCAGAAGAGATTGTAAAAGCTTAACAGTTTATGTAAGAGGTAATGGTAGAAAGTGAGAAACAGAACAGGAGGGAGGATGATCTGACACTTCTAAAGATACTACCAGAAAAAAACCAGATACAATTTGCTATTATTGAGAGTTCCACAAAAAACAACTTTTGCGGTATGAATGAAAACGACGGCAAAGACGCTGCAGGGCAGAATAAATCATTTTGGACATACGACGCAGCTGCCGAGAATGATATCAAGCAAAAAGAAAAACGGAATCGCGAACACAAAGGCATTTCAGTGATTACATTACTCCATCGGGCAATGCCAGATAACGGTTTGAAAGATCTCTCTCTTATGAAAACATTGAGTGATCAGGATTCTTTTCAAACTAATTCTGCTTCTGAGGATCCTCGTTAATCCTCTATCTATACTATGCATTGCAAATTAAACACTTCATAGCCAAGTTGCTGGATAAGTGCTTTCTTTAGGGTTCGTGCCCTATTCTCGTAGCGACAGGTCCATGTTTTACCAAGAACGCTTCTCAGTCTCCTTCATCAGAAGTTTTTATAGATAACTTAAGACTGTTGTCATGTTTTTCGATTTTCATTTGAGCTAAATCTGTGTTCTCAACCTCGTTGTCATATAGCTTCGTAAATATGTCTTTCTTATCTTCCTTTTCATCCACGTCCTCTCTAAGTTTGCTATCTTGGTACATCCCCACAATTACATGGTGTAGTATCATGCAGTTTTGAGTTAGCTTTACTATTTTCTCAATGCACTATATCCATATGTCATCCCTTAACCCTGTGAAACAGGATTGCAGCACCCGAAAACATCTCTATATCCTTTCTTCTGCTCTCTTGCTTCCTTTTGTGGCGACTTCCTTGATCTCTTCCAGGATGGTGAATAGGGGATGCAAATATTGGCCACTTATGGGTGAGTTCCATCCACTAGAAAGTACAGTAAGGTCCTGGGCTCAGAAGTTGAAATGGTTTTCAAGAGATTAGAGAGGATAAACGGAAGCCTATTTAACAAAATATCGCTGAGTAGAAGAGACGTTTCGACTAATGTTATTTCATTTTTGGGACAAGTTCTTTCTGCAAACATGTACCAGATGTAAATATCTCTGTCACACACGTTTTCCATTGACGTTGTTGCCATTTTTATAGTGCAATTAGAATGGAGTGGATCGAATCTTTTTTCATATACGGCGGTTTATAATATTTTGTCTCTTCTGTGAGTAGGAGCGTGCCTAACGACCTATTTTCAAAGTCTCCATATGAAAGATATAGTTGATAGGACACGCGTAGTTGTGCAGCTGAGGTGGAAGGGTCTAGTGCCAAAACACGCCAGATAGTACCCGTGGGCAGTAGTGGCCGGCGTGTCGGAATAGATGGAATATATTGTAATTGAGTGCATTCGGAAATGGACAGATAGCGACCCGGCCAAATATTTGGCGCGGCCCATCTGCGATTCGAAAATACGAGCCCCAGATGATAGGTCAAATATTGGCCCCAAACTACAAACCGTAACACCCGATAAAACAAACATGGGAGTGCCTAGTATCCTTCTTGCACACAGCAAGCAATCATTTCGATCTATCTCCCTTCATCGCTGCATCGGATTTGACAACATGACTCTCGAAACAACGCCGAAATCCACTGATATGAATGCAACACCTGCATCATCTACCATTCATTCAAACTCCAAGAACACCAGTACTGCCGCTATATCATTCAAAAAAACACAACTTTACCAACTAAAGCTCTCAATTTCAGACCAAAAAGCCGCAGTGGAGCACCAAACTATAACAAGGATAAAATGGCTAGCCTGCTTGATATATTAGAGCGTGTTGAACCCATTGGCGCTAGCATGTGGGCACTTATAGCCGATAACTTTAAGAAATGGTGCAAAAAAAAACTCTCGCACTATACGTGACCAAGAGTTTCTCAAAAATAAGTTCGACAAACTCTGCAATGCCAAAAAGCCAACAATTGATCCTAAATGTCCTCCTGATATTCGTAGAGCAAAACAGTTTGCCCGTACTATACAAGTAACAATGGTTGCAAAGCTCGTAGAAGACTATAGCGACGGTGACGAAGATTCAGAACAAACAAACGCTTTAGAAGATGAATATAATGCAGTACGGGGGATTAGTTCACATGAAAAAAAATCCAATTGGTATGACCGGTCTACATGGCAAGAGGCAAAAGGTGGAAGACACTTTAATAAGCAGCATTGATTTAATGACGCAGTTTATGGGAGTATTTGGTAGTTCTTTGCCAACTACTGCAGAAAGTCGCAGAAGAACTATAGAACATGAACAAATGGTTTCAAAATTTGTCAAGAAAGAAGTGACAGCTTTGAGGTAAGACGTGAACAAGAGCATTGTGGATACGAAGGCCATGATTTCTGGCCTTAGCGCTACATTTCATCAACTAGTGGAAAAGCTGTCTAACAGCGCTGGTGCGGCGAGCCAACACTAACAAAATCGTTCTGAAAGCGCTTTCGGCGATGATGGTTTCTGCTCGCGCGGGCTGTAGCCCTGCCAGGCAAGTGCGCGTTAAAGCTCGCTGGCGCTCGCATTCGCGCACTTTCCTCCTCGGGCTACAGCCCGCGTTCACAAGAAAGGAACCGGATTTTGTGTTCCCCGGAATTCCATTACGTCCAACGACGCGCGTGCGAAAGTTAAAAATGCGAACAGTCAGCTCAATAATGATACGTCGACGAGCTGCTTCGGTAGTAAGTGTAGAACCTGGTCGTTAGTACGGTCCTTTTCAAGCTCTTATACCCCATTCTGCGCTTTTGCTTTCACTTGGCATAACCCTTTGCAGAATGAGATCTATTGCCGCGAGCTCCTCAGACTCTGGAATATCACTCGTTTCGTTTTTTTGCGCACCAGCACTATTTTGCCGTTTGTACACCTGGTGTTATTCACAAACGCTGAGTCTCCCAGGATAGCCATACCAAGGGGCATTTTAGCGTCGGAAAGCTTTTCTTTGTAGAGACCAGAAGTACCTGCCAGTTTTGTGTCATGCCAGCGTTCCAGGATAGTTGATAGCAGCGTGAATTCTTTCACCATAGAAGTTAAACACAAACAGATTTGTCACTTCTTGTTGTTGAGTGTAGCCCTCGTATTACGCATTCTGAATGTCTGCATTAGCGTACTTTTGACACTTGAAACGACCACCATCCGTTATCCCGAACACCCCTCTTAGAAGAGGGCCTAGCCTACGATTTCTCTCTAACAGCGCAGTAGAGGCCTTTTGTTCTTCTACTGATGGCCAGCGGACATAAAACTTCTCTGCTTGTGGGCCAGTTATCGCCTTCAGAAGAGCAAAGAGAGCAAAGTCCAACCCAACAGACAGAGTACATGGAACAATTCCAAAGAATGGACAAAGTTGATAACATTTGCCTTTTGTCTTCAACGAGTTCAGCGCTAGACCTAGAAGGTCAATTGAACGCAAAAGTGGCTTTCTACCACGCTTAGAAGCTGTGCAACGGAATGGACTACTATGGTTATGTTGTTGTTGTGCGGTTATGAAAAGAGGTAAAAGCTACTCCATAAAAATCGACCTTGTGAGGTTTGTGGATATGATGAAATCATTGTCGGATCCTCACTAAAGACGGAAATTCCACAGTGTATTCTCAGTTGTTTTCGTTGTATTTAGAAGCGCTTTGCGTGTGTACTGGGCTGCGCGGTGAGTACGGCAATAGATCCGCTTATGATTGTGGCGCTTGATTGTGATAATACGCTTATTGTACCTGTGTAACTGGCTATGCAGGCAGGTGCAAGGGCTCGTTGAAGTCTCATGATCATAATAGCATATGTTGCACTCAAAAAGTTTTGGGGGAACGTTTGGCGGTTTGAATGGACCCTCCCAGGGTCCATTCTGTTCGCCATATTTGGCCGAGCACAGGCCAAATGTAGAGTGAATTGGCTTTCTTTTATTGGCCCAGGTTTGGCGAGGATAACCGACTTGAAATTTCCGAATGCACTCAGTCTCTAGACATTTGAAAAGTTTTTCTGGTCGTATATTGTAGCCTTTTTTATGCTTATATTTCTCTTATTGTCTTCTCCGTCGGTAAGGACTTTTATTCCACCCTGGGTGTACAAGATTGATTTGTTGTTTGTAAACGCATTTATCCCTTTGTGTCCATTTTTCTTGTCTCTGGTGACCATGCGTTGTTAAAAATTTATTTCCACTCATTTTTCAGGCCCCAAGCCTCATTAATATCTGTAAGGCAATAAACAATCTTGTGTTCCGCTCAGCCAGCGCCAATTCCATAAAAGGGCTCTGTATTGCAATGCCTAAAAACGCGGAACACCGCAAAGAAGTTCAGAATCCTTCTCTCTTGAGAGGACCCCAGCGGTAGAGCCCTTCCGGAGATGACATGAATGGCTCATTTGTAATACTGAGGCCAACCCTTTGCAACCTTTGCAGAAAGGTGGGGTTAAAAATTCTTTATCCACCTGAGCGGTATGTGACTGTTTTTTAGATGTTTCTGTTTCGAAAGAGGTTTTTATGCGAGCGCTGGCAAGCGAAAGCCACAAATAGCGGAAACATACCACAGTAAGGGAAGATGAGGACAGAAAAGGATAAGAGAGTCATGAAAAAGATGAAACAAAACGCCATGCTAGGGTCAACGCTTATACAACGGTAGGTAGTATTCTCCCAATGATGGGCCCAATTAGTTGCAGAAAGGTAGTTTAGACATCCTTGTGCAACGGAGTATCCCTCCAAAGAAGGGTAGACAATTTTCGAGTGCGGGAATATCTAAATCCCGACCGCTTGGCTGGGAAAGGTTTATTGGTGTGACAGCTGGTTATCCGTTGCACCAAGTACTAACTATGCCAGAAATGGGTGAAACGTAACATATAAATTAACTGACCTCATCCCACAATGTGTATGTTGGGTTATTCCTGATTAGCATTTTGTGTCGCACACAAAGTCCATGAAAACATTGCCAGCAATGATACCGCGTATTAGGACGAGAGCATTTATGTACTCGCATTTTTCATGCGAAGACGGATTAGAACACGCTCAACTGCCGAGGGCACAGATTAGCAAGCTTTCAAAATCGGGGCAATTCAGAGCGTGCGACGGCTCATGATGCAGACTTGACGGCTTCCTGCACCTTAACAGCACAGGTTTAGCCGTTACCGTCCCCTCTTCTTTACATGGTCGCCATGCTCCGCATTCTCCTCCTTTGCCTCTCCAAAAGCAATCGACTGCGCCAAATCGACAACGAACCCTTCCGCCACCACATCTCGGCAACTGCGCGACGCCGTCGCGACAGACGTATCCCTCGGGTAGCGCTACAGGATTCACATTCATCTCCGTTTATGAGTCTATTCCTGTCGGGTAATGATCAAGCTCTTATCACACTCACTGGTTTCGATCATAATGCCTTCGATTATATTCTAAACAAGTTCGCGCCACTTTACGGTATATACTCCCCGTACTCTATCACTGGGATGGTAACTCGCCTCCAGCGCCCCGCACGAAGACCGAGATCGCTGACAGCTTTGCAGTGTCTCGGTCTGGTGCTGAGTTGGGGCAGAACGCGAGGGTCTACCATGGTCTTGTGCATGTTGTTCGGCATATCAGCATCGGCATGCTCGCTGTTTCTTCGTTTCGGGAGGCGACTTGTGTTGCGGGCATTGAAGGATGATGATAACGCAGCTGTCAGAATGCCAACAGCTGAGGAAATAGAGGCCTTTCAAAATGCATTCTCTGCCAAATAATCTACCCTAGGTGATGTTTATGCTGTAGCAGATGGTTTGAAGCTTTACTTGGAGCAATCTGGGGACTGCGTAATTCAGAATATGTTCTATAATGGATGGACGCATGATCATTACGTCGGCAACGTCTTCGTGTTTGCTCCAAATGGATGCATCATTTCATGCGCAACAAACGCTCCAGGAGCCATGCATGACTCTACTATAGCTGAATGGGGAAACATTTATTCGAAACTAGAGGCCTGCTACGAAAACTACGGAGGTCGATGTGTCGTGGACTCCGCTTTTTGTAAGGCACAGTACCCATTTCTTACTAAGTCTGCACAGGATCATTTCAGCTCGGCTGTTTACGCTTTAGATGTCGTACGCATGCGCCAAGCAACGTCTGCAAGGCAGGCATCCGAATGGGGAATGCGTGGATTTCAGGGAACTTTTCCTCGCCTCAAGGACCGAATGCCGTACGAGGAGAGAGGCGAACGTAAGCTAATTTTACTTTCAGTGGTTCGGCTATTCAACCTTCGGTCAAGACTGGTGGGGATTAATCAAATCTTATCATCTTATATGCCACACATGGGCGCAGAAGCAAACCATCTATTGTTCTCTATGAATCCGTAAAACAAGGTACTTCTTGACCAGCGACATCATCAACATCTCCATCATATGTTCATGTCGCTTGGTCTCTTCCTGCCAAATTGCTCGCTCCTCTGCCCGCTGCGCCGCTCTTTCTTTCCTCTCTTCCTCTCGTTCGGCCTCCCGTCGAAGGCGCTCTTCACGCTGTTCCTGTCTCCATTTCTTTTCTTCCTCACGCTCTATAGATCTCATCGCCTTGTCCTCGTCCCGCCTCGCCTGATCCTGCATCATCTGTAGCTTGTAAAGCTCAATCAGGTCAGCAATCGAGCTTCCTGGCGTCTCTTTTGCCCCCCTCTTACGCACGATAGGGCGTGCACTGGAAGGGCTCGGTGATTTTAGGGGGGTGTTCTCGCGCGCGCCGTCTGCTGAATGCAGTACTTCTGCGCCGCTAGGGCCGTCATCGAAAGGATTAGTCTCCGGCTCCTCGTCGCCGGAATCAAATGCACAAAGGATATCATCCGAATCTTCACCTTCCCCGATTTCCGCACGTTCTTTCATACTGTAACGAATACGTTTAGCTTTCTCAACATCTGGAGGAATGGTAGGATCCCCAGTTGGGATCCTGCGGCGATGAAGAGAGGCAAACTTACGCTTCAAGCTGTCCACGGTGCGCTTATACTTGGGGTATCTTTCCGAATGGAGCCGGACGATATGGTCCCATTCCTCCTTAGCGAGCGGCAAATGTTCTTCTAGAAGCTCCAGTAAATTGTCTACTTCCTGCCTTGAAAATCCCGACCTGCGCCCCCCACTCTTCTCGATCGTCTTCTTCCTCTTACGAATTCCACCCACTACCCGTGGGGCAGGGGCAAAATCCGCTTGGCCGGAGGAAGTCATTCTGCACGTGCGAGGAGGTGCCCGGCGGGAGGTACTCGGTGTTGGAAGGGGGGTAGGCGAAGGTTGGTGCACACAGCTGGCATAAAAAGTGGCGAGTGGGAATTTGTGTACAGCACAAATCAACCTCGCACGTGGGCGAGCGCCAACCACGGAGAAAAAATGCGCATACGTATTTGGGGTGATTTCGGCGCGAACAGCCCTCGAAATGCCGAAATATGCAGCAGTAAATTGGAATTTGTGTAATCAGAAAGCACCCATTACGTCTACTTTTGTGGCCAACCACGAACTGACTCTGCCGTGTCCCACATGTCCAAATAACCACCTCTGTTGGCCAATATTTATATGGGAACTACACATGATGCACATTACTGAACATTTGGGGAAGCTAACGAGGGAACCAGATATCCCTTTCAGAGGGCGTGCACTTCACTTTCGGCTTCATTGTTCTGTTATACGGGGATTTCAGAAACATTCGCGAACGCACGCTCTTGAAATGGAGAAGACGTTGGTTACGAAACTCTGATTTTTGTATGTTGCTGCTTACGATAATGTCAGTATGGCTTCTGCGAGATAAGATTTGATACCAGTCAGTGCCACATTCTGTCAGAATGGCGCGTTTCATACCGCTCCTTGTGTACTTTGCAGGCTTCAAAATAGTTGGAAGTGGTGCTAAGCAGTATTCCAATTCCAGCAGTTTGATTGTACATCGTAAGCAACACTGACACGATAAGAAAGCGTTCATGGATTGCATGACTTTTTGATTCATTTGCAGAGAGAAACGTTGGAGGCGGAAATATGCCAACCTTGTACTGCGTCCTATAACGAACACAATTTATTGGTTATGGCAGTTCTTTGGTCATTACGAAATCAAGCATTGATGGCAGGAGTGATGCTTAGATGTAAGGATGCTGCCGGTCTTCTTAAAATGAGAATATCTGTTGTGGAACGTACTCAAGAAACGAGATTTGTCGTTTTGTACTGGTTTCATTGCACCAACTCCACTCTGTGGTTTGATTTTGAACGGAGTCTTTGGCTACAGTTTTTTCACTCCTCTGACTGGGTGTTCTAGAAATGCCCAGTATGTACAGCGGTCGGAGCTCAACTGCGAATTCAGAATTCTTGAAAATGGACAAAGAACTATGTCACTCGGGACATCTCCAAACTTCCAGCTTCCCCACTTGCGAGTGTGATCTGTTATAAACCATGTTAGAAGATATCTGCATGAATTTATTTTCTAACAGTCATCTTAAGACAAATGTCAAATACCGCTTGAGCAAAAGAGAACTAGTTTTTCCCGTCATGCCATGGTGTTGTTCACAGTACGCATATGGTTCGGATGATGCTCGTCTTCTCAAGCTCAAAATGAAAATGGCTGGTACCTACACGTATAGGAAGGTGATTTTGTCTTTGTGGAGTTTATCTACGTTTGCGCGGTATATCCAGCATGCATAAAGAGGTACCTGTGGGGCCGCATATTTCAGTCGAAAACAGAATACAAGCTCTTTCTTCGACTTTAATGTCCCTTGCTGTAGTGTTATGATCTTATAGATGTATCAATCATAGCCATTAGACTCTATTAAGGGAGATGAAGTCCAGCGTTTCTTTTTTAGAACCAGCCGCACCTTCCAGTTTCAGTGTTACATTGGTTATCATCTCTCTCGATCCTCTCCAGTCGATTTTAACATTCAGTTCCTACGCATGAAGCTATTCTAGTTCATAATCGTCACGAAATCGCGGAACAAGACATCAGTATCCACCTTCATCACTACACTTAGCCTTACGATGGTCGTCATCAGTGTAGGAGGATGACCATTGGGCAGGTGGAGTGGTACGAGAACTATGGGATTGGGTTTGCAGAGGTGTTCAGAACATTACTGGCCGAAATATTTCACGCGGTAAAGCTGGGTGCCGATCCAGAGATACCAGTGAACAGTGCGAGTTCCAGAGCTCTGTGGCCACAGGTTTTACTATGTAGGTAGTTCTATTAAATTCTATAGTATAGCTATTGGAGGTCAGAGCGCCTTGCCAGCCATATAGGATGGCTCGAGTGCCGACGATCTCCGAATCGTAAAAGCAAGCACCATCGCTGTCTTCTTGCCACGACTTGCAACCAGTAAGGCTCCAAAGGCCTCCAAGCCATCGATACCGTCTTTCCGACATGTAGGAACTTCACATAGCGCTCGCCCATTGCGGCTCGCCACCAGTTAGTGCCTGCGCTACCAATATAATCCAGTGCAATTTTACCCAAATATCTGGCTCTCTGAGGTTACTACCCCCAGTTTACTAGTACTTCAGTTGGCCAAAGCAAGTATTATTATACCAAACCATGTCTTCTAACCTAAAAAACTGCAGGAACAGCCTTACTGGACCTTAAGAAATACCTTTACCACACCCGAATTCTACCATTGTACTAATAGTCAACGCAACGGGCATCAAAGCAACAAAGACATTATGGATAAACAATCAACCAACCCCAGAAACGAAGACCAAAAAAAACCTGGCAGCAGCCGCATCTCGTGCAGTCACCATTACCTCTTTTCTCGCCCATTCAGACAAAAAAAGTGACCACTAGAGTACTCGCAGCCACTCTGGGGGACTTTTAATAGAACATGTGGACAATCCTGGAAGGATAACAAAAGATTCGCCAATGAACGCTCGCCTCCGTAGCTGGCCGGACAAGCTCAATCTTCCGCGGAGCCTAGGGAATGACGCAGAAAAGCCCCAGAACGTAGTCTATACCGCGCCCAATTCCGGTATAGTAGACGAATTCGCGACTCTCCTACGGCCAAAAGTTTGCTCTTGGTGCGAAAAACAAGTCGAACAAATCCTCAGAAACCCCATGGATAAGGCACTACGGGAACACTTTTCTTCTCTGCCAGAGCAACTGCTTACTCAGGTTGTGCAATCAGATTTCTTGGTGGAGTCCATTGCCACGACCATCTAAGGAGAAATAACATGCTGTGCAGGCACAATACACAGCCCTCGGGCTGTTTCACAAAGTATATCATTAGAAGTCTATAGTTTATGGTACACTGGACCTCAGGAAACAGCTATAGAAGTAGCCCCTCTCCTCGGTACAGCAAAAGAAGGCCCATTGGGTTATATAACCCTGGAGAAGAGAAACCCCAGAGGCAGAGAGGCTGCGCGTGAAATAGAACCAATGGCCAACACGGTGTTTGGTACGCCAACGAATACCTCAAAAACGATGAAGAGCTGGCCCAAAAAATACTTCGTGATTACTTAAATACTCAAAACCATAATAAGAAGAGACACAGTCGAAGGCGTGAATCGAGGACGAGCCGTCGGAATAGGCGCCATTCGGACTCGAGGGATGACCATTTGGACTGGTCAGACTCTTCCGACACCGATACAAATGCGGCGGACGTTCGGCACCTCAAACCATTCATCACGACTAGTGAGCATTTCCAGAAGGTCTTGGAAGTGAATAAGTACCTCCTGTTGGCTCCTTCGAAGCTGAACATCTCTCCGGTTGCAAGAAAATTGCCAGAAAAGCGAAGAAAATGCAACTGACCATTCCAGACAAGTTTTCCAGGATGGATCCCATCACAGTCCTTAGGTTCTTGAAATCTTTTTTGGTGGCCTATGACCAGAATGGAGTGCATGAAGGAGCTGCGCTCAATTGTATTCAGTTCTTCCTAAGGGGAAAAGCAAAGGACCAAGTGGTCACCCAGATCTCTGTATCGGCAAACCCCATCCATGCCCGAGATCGAGAGCTCCTAAGGACTTACCCAGGGGTTGTTCACTACCTGTTGGAAACTTATGCAAACGACTACAACATAATGGATGCCCACCAGGAATTAGTGGGATACCACCAGGGTTCGAGCATGACCGCACCGAATTACGCTTACCAGCTTTGAGCTAGAGCCTGCAGGCGTGGGAATCTGTTCTCTGAGGGTCAGCTTCAGCGGCACTTTATGGCGGTATTACTCCCAGCGATACGGATTCATGTCCGAAACTACCACAACGCCCACCCGTACTTGACGCTGCGTCAAGTGGTGACGTATGCTGAAGGATACGACAATACCTATAGGACTTCCCGTCGTACGGGAGACGCTTATACCACTGACTACGACAAGCCCCTGACCAGAAAAGCGAAGACCCATATGGTGCAGTCTCCATCGGATACGTACTCAACGTTTGGACATTCGGACATCGCAGATACTCTTGCTTTGAGCTTCTGTTCAACTCTGTCATAAAAAACATCTGTCTTTTCGTCAGGAAAGACCACCCCATCGCCCCAGGCTATACCCTGATATTCTCCCATTCTCCCAACGAAGGACGTAATTACAAAGTCCAATAAGGCCTGTTACATTTGCGTTTCCATGTTGCGGCCATGTGATTGCATTAAATACGTGCCTAAGGACATCCACAAAAAACGTATTGCACGAAAGGAGAAGAACTACCAGGGGCGCCGAGCCGATTGTCAATTCCGTAGTACCTTTCCTCCAAGGGCCACTGGAACGCCAATGAGCTCTAGGTATGTGACTTCTCTGACCACACCGGTGAAGCAACCTCAGGGCAATGTGTTTGGAGACACTAGGGATACCGTCGAGTACTTGGACGCACAGAGCGATCTTGCCGTGCCCACGCCGCCGGAAAACGATCAGAAAGATGCATAAAGGGGTGTCATACCTCTCAGAACTGCCGCTTCAAGCCACCGTACTTTAAGAACACAGGAATCAAAGGAAGTTAGAAACTAGAGGATGAGATGAAAAGGGTCTCGAGTCCGTCGTATGCTGTGGACCAATAGGAGGACCTCGGTGAGGCTTTTCGTGTCCTGAGGAAGGACAATTATAAAGTACATGGAACCTCGGGACTGCAATCGAATACCACAAGGAAGTTTACAGCAATGTTGGATACTGGAGCAGATCCCAATATGGTACATCCGGAGGTTTTATCATTTGGCTGGGAAAGGATGATATAGGAGAAGAAGTCGCCAAAGGTTACACATTCATCGTGGTGGCCTATGGATATTCGCAGAATACTCCCACTTTACATCCACCTGGGCCTTCTGAAGTTCGGCACTTGGCCTCTCGTGTTTTTGAACATGGGGGCAGAAGGAATCCTGGCAACGGACTTTGTTGATAGATGTGTAAAGTAAATCTTCCATGACCAAAAGGGGATCACTTTCCATCGATCACCACCATTACCGATCGTCGGGTCGGTCCCTGGGCCTGGTGTGTACTCCTATAGTGCCACATTTCCCTCACAGACCGTATCCGAAAAGGTCAGATTGACGAAGCCGATATTCATACTGCCTAGGACCTAAGTGGCCGCCACAGCGGTATGCGAGTCCTCCGATCTGGTGTTGTTGCCAACCCAATTCAAGTCGGTAACACGTATCCCTCATTGCCGATGGAGTGATGATTGTCGTACCCAAGTGGCCATCTACGGTCACCATTAGCAACGTCCGTGACACGCCTACAAGCTTAGCTAATGGCTCAGTGGTATGGATATGTATTTCTGCTTCTGTGGCCAGTACAAAGATTGATGCGGAGGGTTTCCTCCCTGTGGATGACCCACCGGCCGGTTTGGAGAACGACGTCAACCTTGGCGAGGACTTTGAGACCTATAAGGCAAAGTAATTGACCTCCGCAAGGATTTCGCTGGCATGTGGGTTGGGAAACCGGGCGAGATCGATGCTACCAAGCATCATATTGACCGAAGAAAGGGGCCACGCCCAAATATCAGCACCAAGATTGGACTGGCGTAAACCTCCAAGAATTGATAGCAAAGAAGCTGAAAAAATGAATTCCGCAGGGTCCATTAAGCATGCACCATCCACTGAGGCCAAATGGGTGACCCAATTTTTCCTTGTGAACCAAAAGAATGGGTGTACGTAGTGTTTTGTATTGATTACCCCATACTAAATGCGGTGAGCAGAAGGGATACGTATCTTATCCCCCGCATGGATGACTGTCTAGATCCCCTTGGTCACGCTCAAAATTTCAGAACGTTGGATCTCAATTAAGTCCATTGGAAAATACCTATCGACGAAAACGCAAAGTCGCTGCCCACATCCACAACCCACGAGGGAATATTAAGGCTTTTACGGATGCCCTTGGGTCTCATGAATGCGCCGGATACCTCCCAGTGAAACATGGACATCATTCTGTCAAGGATCAAATGGAATTTCGTCTTTGTCATTTTAGACGATGTTATAATCCGCTGCAAGTCCATTATGGAAACCTTCACACAAGTGGAGGCAGTCCTTAGGTTGTTCCAACAGGCCGGTGTCGCATTAAAACTAAAAATGTGTTTCTTTTTCCAGCCCTACGTGGAATACCTTGGCCATGTGTTTCTGCAGGGAAAAGTAGTGGCCAAGGCTACGACAAAGGCCATACGAGAAGCTCGAACTCCTAACAACTGTACATAATTGCGCCCCTTCTTGGGCCTCTTTAATGTTTTCCGTCGTTTTGTCCGTGTTTTCCAAGATCGCAGCATCACTGAATGACACGATGAAGAAACAGACCCTAGCTAACTTCGATGAACTCACGCACAAGCAAATCGGGGTCTATCCAAGCCTCAAGAAAAGCTTGGTTAATCCACAGGTCTTAGCGCTACCCAGAGCCAATTAGCCGTATATTCTAGATGCGGACGCATTAGCGACCCAGTTGGGCTGAGTTCTTCTGGAAATTCAGGAATCCCTTAAGTATTATCGCCAAATTACCTCCTCGAATAGGTTTCTGATCAAGGCCGAAAGGAACTATACCATATCCAAAGAGGAGTGCTTGCACATCGTGTGGTCAGTACTCCATATTCGGCCTTATTTGGAAGGAAATTGTTTCACCAATTGGGAGGATCACCACTCCCTCCACTGGCTATGTAATGTGACGAACGCCTCATCCCGTGTGGCCCAATAGAGAACACGCATGGTCGAATTTGATTACGAAGTAACCTATACACGAGGCATGAGACATCAGGCCGCAGATGAGCCGTAACGCATCCTGACCTACTGTATGGACCACCTTTTACTGAATGACGAGATTTCAATAATCTGGTATGGATCACAACACAATGATGACGAGGCGGAGAAAGAAGTTGTGGCTGAGGTTAGGATGGCTGAATGGAAGGAAGAACATGGAACAGCGAACTTATGCGCCTTGGATTCAGATGATTCCAATCCAGAAGTACACATCGCAGGCTCAAAAAGCGCCTAAATAACGTCAATCACCTTGGAGAAATAGTATTCAGACCCAGGCGACTGATTATTGTTGCATCCAGCTAGGAGAAAAAGTTGGAACCTCAGGGTATCTTTTTTATTACGACCACCGGAAGATACTATGTCGGAGGTGACCATTGAACCGGGCTCTACAGCGTGTTATTCCCAAGGCCTCACGGGAACGCCTGCTATATCTAGCTCACTACCCGAGGCTAGCTGTCCATCCTGGAGGTACTAAGATATATCAAAACCTAAGGAGATAGATATATTTGCCCCTTTTGCCAACGATGTGATGGTGACCACAAGGACCTGAGCAGCCTGCGCAAAACTCTGAGACAGAGGAGCGTTACACCAAGGGAAGCTGAAGTTATTCCCAGCGGCCGGGTCTTTGGAGTTTGTCACCATGGACATGCTTGTTCTATTTACGAATTTGAGCAATGGGAAGCGATTTATACTGGTGATTTCCGATCTGTTTTCCAAGGGGACGAGAGTGATTCCGTTCAAGTAAACGAAAGCTATGGACAGCGCCATGGCATTTCCGGTCGATTAGATTTATCCCTCTGGACTGGAGCTCTATCTTCTCGTGGACAACGGCTTCTAATTTATTTCAAAGTTCTTTGAGAATGATAGGTCGGCCTTGGGTCTTAAAAATCTCCTCACTATCCTTTACCACCCTCAAAATAATGGGAAAGCAGAAAGATTCAACCAAACCCTGGCGATAAGTTTAATCCACTACGTCTCCAAACATCAATTGGACTGGGATGAGTAGGTCTAAAAACTGGTCTAAGCATATAATAATCAAGTGCATGATTCGACTGGCCCAACTCGTTTTTACATGATATTGTTAGCGCACCCGCGTCCTACATGGTAGACCCACAGGAATTAGGAGCAGCACAGGACATAAATGAAGAAATGAACCCCCTTAGGCAACGTTTTAGTCACGCAAGCGATTTTATTCTATCTTTAGGGTAGCATAGAACACATTGGAAAAGTCGCAAGCCCCCATTATAGTGCAGAATTTGATCCGTCCGTATATTTTACACAACAAATTGCAACTGCCAGTGACGTCCATTTGCATAGAGCACAAGAGGAAGAGCACGAGACCACAGATATGGGGCAGAAACTGCTGCAAAAGTCCAGTGGGGCCTTCAAGGTACTCATGTTCTTTGGAAATTTGGTTACTATTGACCAAGATGGACTTCAACACATGGAAACAAGTGACCGAGCGTCTCGAGCCCCGTGCCCACCTCTATCTGAACCACTGGCCTCGCGCACTCTTCCCTCGTTCCAAATCGCGCCTTAAATCCCTTTGGAACCACTGATCACTGACCATAGTTTCCCTCAGAGACATCAGCTCTCCCCAGACCCGGATGGCCTTTACCCAGATGGCCACGGCCCCTTGGAAGAAATACTACTTCCGGAGGAAGTACCTGACACTATAAACATCGCTCCGCGATCCACTGACGCTCTTTCTTTGGATGATGATGGAAACGTTCCCCTGGAACAAAAGAACTTGCGGGAGGACACCGAATTGGGCGAGTGATGGGAGTATGTTATTTAGCGCATATTCTCTGCTGGGCTGACAAACGATTGCAAAGTGTAGTACAAAGTACGCTGGTATGAATGTAAGCCCAAGGACGATTATTGCCTCCTGCTTTCAGCCATCTAAGATAAAACTTTGTGGCCCAGTACTGTCTAATACCAGGCCATTCGGATCGTGACCTTAAGGAGGAGGGTATCCCTGTCCACATATTTGTTCCAGCACGGGCCCCATCCACCTCCACTCATTAAAAACACTTCCTTTGGCCATGGCACTAACGGAATCGCCTCCCACGTAACTCTGCACGCTGGCCCCACGCCGGTTCTCTCTAAGGTTTACCTTGTCGATGAGCAACTTGGATGAGCGCTCTAAAACCCCAGAGACATGATTCTGAATTGACCTGTTCGTAACTGAATTCCGCTATTAAAGCCAATGAATCATGGAGGCCCAGAGGCATTCGCAGATATCAGAAAAGCAAACGGTGAACAAAGAGTTTACTGGAGAGCTTTAAACAAAGAAACGATCACTCGGACAACGCCTAAGTTTGAGAAGAGGACCCAGTGCGGGCAAGCTTATAGGCTGGAATCTTGGAAGTGGTGGATGGGGGACCGGTGCTACCAGCAGACGTTTTGTCCGAGCGTTTAAGGCCAAAGTGGTTCTCGAGGTCCGTAGCGATACGCTCGCACAGGACTTTGAAGGACTCTTCCAGGATAATCACCAACGCATCCTTGACATCTTTGTTGCGTTGAACCAAAACATGGTACCTCGAAGTTCGAATAGCCCATCACTGAGCGGCACGAGAGGGCTCTTCTATACTAGTGGGCTCAAAAACACCCCGAATGAACATCAAACATAGCCTAAATATGGCCGAAATGTTACTGCGATGTAGCCGTTTAGATCCAAAATTTGGAAGGAAGTGTATATGGTGAAGAAGAACAAATTATGCTCTGCGTCATGGCCATATTTTGGCCACATCTTGGCCACATCACTCAAAACGAAACTTTTTTATCTTCCTTAGCTACACGTACTCCAGAATTGTGGACTGAAACAGCCAGATCTCGTTCATAATTTGGCCGCATTGGGGTCGTTATTGATGTTTGTAAGGACCTTCTAATGCGCAAACAGTCTTCAAGTTATCGGAAGCCATCTTCGTGGCCTCAGAGGTGACCGGCACAGAGAGTGGAGGAGAGACCACAGAAACAGAAACCGCCATGGAACCAGTAGGGAAAGAGACCAAAGAACAAATGGACACCTCCGGAGGCTCTGGTATATCACCATTGTGGGCTGACACGAAGGAAGGTAGGACGGGTGGGGCTGATACGGGCACAATTTCCTGCTCTCGGGCAGAACGACGAAGACAATCTTTTTGAAATCCAATGGCTTGGGGTATTAGTGTTGTACAGTCTGACGCGGTTCGTCCATGGCTACAGCGAGCAAGGGTTGGTATGGTACAATTTTCCATCTTCATGGCTCATATTCTGTCGCAGGATTGGATAAAATGTGTCAGCACCATAATTGTACACGAAGAAAGAGGGGGTTTGCGACTAATAAAGCATAAGGACGTAATCCAACAAGCCATCAGCCTTTTCGACCTCGTCATCTTTATTACGGACAATATTCTGCACACCAAGGTCGCGAATGGACCGGATTAAGAGCATTGTTAAGGAACGAGTCAATATTCAGGTCTTGGAAGAACATCTGATTTCATGTGCGGTAATTGGCCTCGTGGACGTTGGCTTGAACACCATAGCGGGCGGTATCTAGGAAGTCCATAAAAGGAAGGACAGCTCACTCGCCGAAAAGGTCCTGACAGGTTAGCCATAGTAGACGTTTCGTGAAGTCGCCCTGCATTTGGGAATTGTTGTGGGCTACCATGGACAGAGAGTGGACCATAAGGAAACTACACACGTGCCAGACTGCGACCTCAAGACCGGCGCTGAGGGGGTGGCAGTGGAACGTTTAGAGAAACCCTACGGCACGCCGACAAATCATGGAGCTGCACTTCGTGCCAACAAAAGGAGTACTTGCTTTTGGTGTGCATACGGCCATATGGTTCGATCATATCATTCCATTAGGTCCAGTTCGATAGCCAATACAACCGCTCCTATAGAGGCTTGAGTCAGACCAGTGCAAGGAGGCTGTGGAGCAATATCCCTAGTTGGAGATCCTCTCAAGGTGTTCGGAGCCTTGCTCTCTTGCGCGATAGGCACAGTGACAGAGCCCTCCGCACTACATGATGTTCTGGTGCAAAACCGAGGTCGCTACCGGCTATACGGACGGAGTTGTTAACTATAATTGGGTTACCAGCTGGTCAACTTAGTACACGGGTCCATTTAAGCGTTGTCCCGGTCCATGGAGAATCCAAAGAGAAAAAGGGGAAAAAGGAATAGAGAAACAAGGGAAAAGGTACAACAAGGCCGGTCGTGCGGAAAGTCGAAAGGGACTCGACGGTGGGGTTGGTGCTTACTCAGCCAGCAGGGCGAAGCTCAATACTGAGTCGAACGACTATCTGTTCCCACAAATAAAATTAATCAAGACGGTAAAAATAGTGAACACTGGGCGAACCCACGGAGTATGACAGATCAGCGGTTCTAGTTGATACTGTGCGGGTGATTATAATAAGACCAAACTCGGTGAAACTCCAGAAGAAGTTAGTCACTTCGCGCAGGCGAGAAATGCAGAGCCAATTCTCAGCTTAACTTTACTTCAGGTTCAAACCCCAGGGTCGTCCTCCCTTAAGTACTATGGGGTTATAAAGAAACTAAGGATACTGCTACTGTAGTGTGACACACTTGTGGTCCACACGTTTGTGTCACTGAGCGACATGGCTGGCCACGGCGCGACACGACACGTGCGAATCATGCCAGTCATGTATAACCTCTGTACGCTTATCACGCGTCCATCTATTCCAGATATCATAGAAATCGCCGATGAAAGTTCCAAAAATACCAAATAAAACTCAGATCGAATTTCACACAATGTTTCCAAGCGTCAATGTATACCAGAGTTGAAACGATGCCCCGCCGGTACTGAATCATTCCGATCCACCTTGCCCAGAGGGTATGCGCATATGGATTGCTCTAAAGAGGCTATGAGCAGGAGAAAGAAAGGGAGCCTTAGGGTCAACTTGAATGGAATACAGATCCTCCAGGAGCTCGTCTACGCGCCATTGTTAATCAACCTCCTTGCCGCACCGTACGTACGGCATGTTTGGAGGGACCAGGGCGTAGGACAGCGCGACCGAACAGGCATCAGCAGGGAGGTGGCACCAGCGGATGTGATGCGAGTCCCCTTGGAAGTTTTTCTTCTCCATGGCGTAGTTCGGAATCCCAGCGAACCAAGGAGCATCCAATTATTGGTCAGCGCAAAGCAGTAAATCAGCGACTGAACTGTGCAGATTGGTACTCTTCAAGGCTTTAGGAAGGTTCAACAGTTAGCCATAAGAGCCCTTACATCACCCCGAGGACATGGTGTAAACGTGACAGATGGGCTGGGGCAACGGACACGGAACCAAAGGAACCTGATGTTTGGGAACCCGAAAGGCCAGAGAAATGCACCTACATCAACCAAAATGGTTAGAATCGTGGACAAACCGATTCGGTAAGCGGTAGAAGGGTCGACCAAGAAAGAGATGTACCCTTGAGAAGAGCATGAACGACCGCGTGGTGATTACGTGAGATGGAGAAGCACAGAAAGCGGGCGGTGGTCGATGCTTCCCTGGCAATGAGGGCCCATCTTATGGGACCAATGAAATCGTAGCGGCCACGTGCCAATTACTGAAAACGCGAACAAATGGACGAGAGGCGGTACCGTCGCCATACCAATTACTGAAGGGCTGACAGGCCATTTCAAAGGGGGGAATAGTGATGCGGGTTGAGTTTAGAGCACAGAAGTGGCAGAACCTTGAAATGGAAGGAACGCTAGTTGAAAAGTTGGTGCTCTTTAGGAACCAGAGGCGACCAATGAGAAGTTGTATCTAAAGACGGCGGTCTGTAGGGGAATGAACATTAGGCAGGTGTAGTGGTATAGGAAGCATAAGTATGGGTTAGCAGCAGAGCTGGTCAGAACATTTCAGGCTAAAATATTTGACATGGTCAAGCTGGGTGCCAATCCAGGGGATACCGGTAAGCAGGGTGAGTGATAAGGCACTGTGGCCATAGTTTTTAATATATAGTTATTTTTAGTAAATCCTTTAATTATCCTTACCGAAGGTCAGAAGGCCTCGCCAGCCATATAGAGTGGCTCGAGTGTCACCAATCTCCGAAGAGTAAAGGCAATCATCACCACCGTATTCTTGTCATCATATGACGCCAATAGGAATCCAAAGGCCCCCAAGCCCTCGCCACTGTTCTCCTGACCTGTCCATACTTGACATACCACTCGCTCATTTTCTCTCGACACCACTTGGTGCCTGCATCACCAAAAGGCCCCAGTGGATTGTCACCCTATTGGCTAGCTCTCTGTCGCTACTAAAACCAATGAAATACTACTCCCGTTGGCAAGAGGATGTAGTTTTGTACTACAGTGAGTCTTTGCACTGCAACAATCACACCTCTATTACTCCATGTGCTCTCGTCACGAAAAGAAAGTATCTTCCGTGTATTGCTGCTCATGGCTCACTTTTAGTAGCCATATTAGCGTGAACATCGACATGATACTAGAGGAATATGCTTACATGTATTACGGGATGCGTGGAGAACGAATGTTTTCTAAGTCGGGGTTTTACTTCTGGACTTTAATCTGTTTCTTGCACCCTCTACCCCCATATTATAGCTACCATGACTGATGCAAACAACGCTAAGTACTGACGGTAGAATCCATTTTGATTTCTCCACCGAATGTGTCATTGCAGCACGTCTTCGCCCTCCTCAGTGCAAAACAACATCGTAATTGTACTTGTACGGTAGCAGGGCAAATAATACCCGCACGTCAGAAGCCACAAATCAAAAAGTATACACAACGTGGTACCGCAACTGCGCGCAGTACAAAAACCCGATATCTACCACACATATTTCCAAAATACTGAAGAGCATGTTGATTTTTCAGGAAGGGTGTGAGTGTAACACAGATGTACCTGTGGGGCCACGGATATCAGACGAAGACCGATCGTAAGCTCTGTCTCCGAAGTGAGTGTACTGTACTGTAGTGGTAGGACCTCCTAAATACATCTTTCGATGCAACTAGACTCTGCATAATAAGGTTAAGCGTGGCATTCCTTCCTCAGAACCACCCAGACCTTCCATTGTACCATTCGTCTGGCTTCAGTGTTACTGAACAACTCCCATAGTATTCGGAGGTTTAGAAGGCCGATCTCTCTTTTCTTAAAGATTTTCTGTAATTTGAGAGTTGTCAATTACGCCAGGGACTTTCTTTTGAGTTCGATAAGACCGATTTGCACTGCTATAGTTCCATCCGATACATATTCGAAACAGACTGAAAACATCCCCGTAGTGCCTGGTGGCTTTGACTGACACACGAGGTCAGCCACAGGTGCCGGGGGCGCTTTATTGGTAATCTGACTGTCAGGTTCAGTTGAAACGTTTAGGTCTACGCGTCTCGCTGAACGCCTGGCATAGCCATTCACACCTCCCTTTGCAGTTATGGACAAAGTATCATAATTTTGTACTACTAGTATCAAACTCGAAAAGTTTTCCAACGCTGCAACCCTTCAAAAACTATTTGCGCAGCAAATCCTTATTCTAAAAACCTGCACCGAAAGAAAAGTATATAGCTATTTTCATATTTCCAAGAGCCGTACTACGAAATAACGGATTCCTATTTCGGTTACACACGTCAAAGAAGAAACAAATTTATGAAAATAAAGTAAAAGCGTTAGAGAAGTTGTCAACATAAATTAGAAATGACGATGTACCCCACACAGCAATCTCAATGTTTCCAGACAATCGTGCCTCAAAGAATCAGAAAACAAGTTGGCAGGCTGCTTTTTAGTTCGCACATATTTCAAGCGAGCAATGGGCTTTCCCTCCACTTCTTTCACAGGTTGAAGCTTCAGAATATTTTGTTTGTTACGTTCAGAAGTGCGGGAATTTGGGACACTTGCTAACGCAGTGGGGCTACCGCTCAATACCGGTATGGGATATATGTTCTCCGGTTCATCTTCAACGACAGTTACATTCATCATTTCCCATGACAATTTCCTTAGCCATGTCACGGCGTTTCCACAGTTGGACAGTGCGATGAATTCAGCCTCTCCAAACGATAGCGCAATTATCCCTCTACTTCTTTCAAGTCCTAAGAATAGGTAGTTCGTTTTTTAGCAGTGAACTAGTCGTAGACGTTCTAGTGTCGTTGCACCCAACCTATCCTGTATCGCAATATGCGTCGATCGGCACATTGGCGCTTGAAGAAAACTAGAGGCAATTGTTCTCCGTACCATTCAGGTACCTTAACCACTTTTTCGCAATTCTAGCATGTCTTTCTTTAAGATCATGCACTTGCCTCGCTAGCATTAAAGCAGTGAGCATGATGTCAGGGCTTGACCTCACGGCCAAGTACAGCAAATGCATTACCCGTTTCCAGTATAGGGCGTGAAGCACGGTTGATAAACTTTCTTCGTCATGCATTCGCTCTGATAGGTTGCAAGGGGAAGGTAAAAAATTCTGCGCAGGATTTGAGTTTACTAATCCATACTTTTGTAACGTCTTCGAAACATATCGTTCTTGTGAGGACCAAATTGCGTTTTTGTCCATGTCAATGTCTATTCCAATAAACCAAATTGCCTGACCAAGAAACTTCACTTGGAAACATTTAATAATCTCTTACATAAACTATTCTATGAGGTATCTCAAGTCTGACGACATTAGTACGTCTTCGACTACAACTAAAAGTATAATGAACCCAATACACGAGTTGTAGAGTCGGCTGTAAGTTTTCGAATCGCACAACTTCAGCTTCCTCAGCTCTGAATTGAATAATCATCCTCAGAGGTTTCCACCTTGTTTGAAACCGTACATCGACCTCAGTATTAGGCAGACATCTCCTTTTTGATATGACGACCCCGACACATTAGTGGGATTCTCCAACCTTAACGCCTCGTGCATGTCTCCGTATAAGTAAGCGTTACTTATTTCCAAGTTTTCCTTTATCAGAACTTGTGCAGCAGCCTTCACCAGCCAGTTTTGGATGGTCTCCAACCATGCTACAGGGCATACAAACTTTTTCTATCTTAATCCAAGTACGGCTCTTTTTTAACTCCTCGAGCCACATATCCAGCCTTTGGCCACATTTCAATGGTTTGGTGCTCATGTACTTTGAGATAAACGTTCAAAATGCTGCGTGCTTCTCTACGAATCTTCTAAATACTGAGTCCGTTTTTCTCTTCGTCTAACTTTGCTCTTGGTACCAAGCACTGACCTTAAGATGCGTGGATGTGTTCCTCGTCAGCATCTCGCATTTTACTCTTGGCTGTTCTCGTCTCAATGAGGAGATATCATTGAGTTGATTGTTTGAAGGGAGTCTTTTCTTTGTTACCGTGAAGTTCTGTTGTCTACATATCACTACTTTGCGTAAGAAAGGAATACAGATCTTGTACGGAGTACGTAGATGTTCATTTCGACAATCAGGCTTGGAAGTGGGCGAGAAAGGTGCCTTTTGTTGGCAACCGCCTCTGACCTGTACATGAAGACATGAATCTTTTGTCGAAACTTCAGAGATCTCGAGAATTCTGGCTTTCTCTTGAACCATCGTGTGTAGGGAATCTCTATACGTACAAAGAAGTTTTTGGGGCGGTTACGTATCCAATTGTGTGGTACATCGCCACTTTCCTTAGTTCTAGGGGGAGTTGTGAAGAATTTAGAAAGGTACTCGCAGTTTTTCAAAGGTCTTAGATAGTCTTTACTGCTGCTCCGTGTGACTGGTGGGCGTATGGTGGAGTGTACGGGAGGACGATTCCATTCTCTGGCACGTGCGTAATGAAGTCGTCAGATCCGTTCTGACCCGCCCCGTAAAGGCGAACGCAGTAGAGCCCATAGCAAGATAGTTTTTTTCTCCATGCGCGCCTTGTACCATCTTATGGAAGGGAAGAACTGCAATATCCCATCCATAAAGTATATAGTTAACGATAGTGTGTTGTCATCAAGAAGAACCTGCATATAACTGGAGCCTGGTAATGAAGATGAGGTGGTCAGAACAGTAAGGTCTGTATGCAGCAGTTCTAGGGGCTTCGTGGCCATTGACACTGGGGGTTCTATGGCAGCCAGTTCTTCAACAGCTTCGATATAGTCTAAGTATTTTATATCGCAGAGCATAGGAGGTTTGGGACCGCTTTCGATTGTTCCGCACGGGACAATAGCCTATTCCTTGCTGTGCGACCACGTCTGTCGTGACAGTCCCCGGGCGTATCACATGGGAACAGAATCACCGTTTGCGCTCTTGGCAGAGAAATAGGAATCGGAGACGGGTGTAGTCTGTCCCTCTGTTCTGAATGGTAGAGCAAGTCACCAGAGTCCGGATGCTTGATGATAACGCATGTGGTTTCAGAGCTTTCCCAACTTCTACTCCAGTGGGCTGTGCAAGAACTGAGGCAGAAATGAGATTAGAGTGGAAGGATGGTGTCTGTTTTGCGGTAGCACTCAATCCATCTCCCAGTGGGATTCCTATTGTTCTATATCGTTCTATCCTAGACTGGTGATCGCGTTTTCGAACTTTTTGGTCTCAAGTCTGGTGATAGTTCCAGCATAACGATTTGTCGCTGAAAAGTATATGTGTCGCACTGCGCTCGAGCCAGGTGTTGACTTTGCTCAAAATAGGAAGACAAAGCCTTAGCAATTGCCACGAAACTTCCTGGCTCGTGTTCAGTGTTATATCTTTGGCTATTGCGTCGGGTTACGTTTTGGTCATGCCCGTCTGAGTCCCATGGTGCTTATTTTCTGCTCCTGTGTCTCTTGGAAACTTGATGTCTCCCACGTTTGGTATGTTGGTTGTTTGCAAGGTCAAGCTTACTCTGCATTTGGTGTGATTGTGTCCGCCATTATCACAATTCCAGCATCTAAAATGCTTGGATTTGAATGTAGTTTGTTTTGGTCCCGCGTGAGATTCCTGGGCTGTGAGGTACACATGTTGCCGCCGTTTAATGTTCTCTTGTTTTGCAGAGGTATTTGCGGACTTTAGATGCTTTCGTCTATCACTTCCAGAACTTACAAGGGAAGCTACTTGATCATAGTACATGTTATTGGCATCGAATATAGATTAATCACCGTTTTAAAGTTGTAGAGTGTCCTCAGTACACATGTGATGCATTCAAGATCAGGTAATTGATCTCCTAAGCTTTTAAGCTCTAGGGCAATGGCTGCAATGTAGGTATGTCGTCACCAGCATGGAATATCATACCGCTTAGACATTGAGGATGATTCATCTTCGATTCGATGTTGTCCTTCTTATAAGTGGGTTCCAACTTCATCCATACCTCTAGTGAAGTGCAATGCTCTCGTTATATTAGGCCGGAGGCGTCTATGATCGGTTCGGTGCCTGGGGTTTGCACGATGATGGAACGAGCTTTCATTTTGGCATCATCCCAGCGCTTTTGCGCTTGGGCGGTACTTTGTCCCTCTACGGGTTGCTCTTGAATACTCAAGAAAAGTTCTTGAGAGGCGTGCATCAAGTTGCGAACTTATATCCCATAATTGTAGTAGTCGAGAATCACTTGTGAGGGACGCGCCTTGTATCTGCAACTCGATCCCCACCCATCACTGGGTGAATGGCAGTGATTGGGGAGAGTAGTTCTTTATTATCCTCATAGAACCCCTGCATTATGAGAGATTTTTCTTGGCGTTGAAACTAGCAGGTGATGCTATCTCCGAATGCCCTAAAGGCAAGACCTCTGACTACGGTTTGGACTCTTCCGGAGAGTTGTGATTTGCTGGTGCCTGTCAAATTCTACACAGACCAGAACCAAGCGCGCGCTTTTCTACGGAAGGTAATGGAGAGGTTACTAGCAAGGTGATATGGTTTCACCAGTAAAAATCCTCTAGTTCCTTGCGGATGTTTGCTCAGCAAAGGTTCCTCTGCTATTAATAACCACGATGTAGTCCGGGCTAATCAATGGGGCAACCAGTTTGAGAGAATTCGCAGACCACACCCCAGCCGAACCTATGCGGTGTGATTACCAGTCCTCGGATTAGTTCAAGTCCCCACTGGGTTCCTTCCCTGTGCTCAACTGGCGAAGTATGTCATCCGCCAGAGCTCCAACGTCCACGTAAGGGGAATGGAAAAATAGTTCCTTAACCATATAGGCAAACGTCACGTGTGTATGCTCTAGTCCACGCAGCTTGTCGTGGAGTGGCAGGACTTTCTTCTCAACTCAAGTGCTTATCATGGGGAGGCAGTGCCGTATCCCATTGAGGATGAAAACAGTGGAGATGTAGAGTTGTTTCTTCAGCGTGCAGATGCGGAGCGTGTATTCGTAGCACACAGTTGCAGCATACAGGCTTCTTATGGTGGTTCCATATGCCAACCCGAAAGCACGAATTGTTCAACTACAAAAGGATGCTCAGAAATCCTCTAGTTTATACGCCTGTAATGAGCGTGGGAGCGAGAGGAAGGGGAAAAAAATTTCTTTCCAGGTTTTGACAGATGCGCAAGGTTCTGTGGGTGTACCAGAAGCATTAGTAGGGAAATAACGTCCAGAAGCGTAAGATTTTGCGTGGTTCTAGGCAGCATGCGCTGTGAACATGCAAAAAAAGAGCAAAGTTGGAAGAAGACCACAGGAAGCACGACAATTTCTGTGTAGAAGCTACAAGAGTGCAAGAAAAAGACAAATCTATTTGTGCCCAAGCGCTGAAAAACGTCAGCGGTGTTGATGGTGCACAATATCAACGGTGGCGGCCAAAAACACCACGGGAGTGTACCAAAACAGGCAACGCCCAGGCTGAATCTGTGGTTTACGAAAAGTGGTAGCCCGCTTCAGTGCTTCGGAACGGAGATGGTTGCAGCATCGGTGCGTCGGTGCTGCGGGGTGCTTTGGAGAGGTAGAAAGAGATGAAGAGACACAACGCTGGAGAGAAAAGAGAAGAGACAAAAAAAGGCGTAAATGATTGCCAGAGTATACCGTAACCCAGGTTAATGAAGACAATGTTGTCAAAGAATGATTTTGCTGGTTACAGAAATTGGGCAAGGTTTCCTCGAAATGTGCAAGTTGAGAATTTGATTGTCAGACAGCTTGGTTGTGGAACTTTCCGATGACACTTCATCGGTTACCAAAATTTTATATGATCCGGTTACTGACGCTCACATCTAAAGTTACTCTGAAGCTATAAAAATGGGGTAATGGTTCCCCCACTTCCCACTAAACGGGGAACGGTTCTTCAAAAACTGTGGGTACCATCACGAGACGGTGACGCAGGGGGCCAAAATAAATGACAAACTAGCCTAAAAAGGGGATTCCTCGTACCTCAAAGCCCCAAAAAGATGAAACGACACGAATAAAAGATCAAACGAACAACCAATGCAGGGACCAAAAGGACTCAATCTGCAACGATAACAACAAATACAAAAGGAGAGCACAAGGCTCCATCCAAATAAAAATTTCTTGATACTTCTTGAAACGGCGCGCAACCTAAGAATTATTTCAAGGGTCACTAGGAGTCAGACTCCCGGCTTCCGGTAAGACACTACGGATATGAAGTGATTTCTGCAGCCTACCCGCTTCTGCACCAACCAGAAGCAGATGCGTACAATCTTTACAGGGCTTCCAAAGGAGAGCTACTAACAGCGGGATATGCTTTCACTCTATACCCAATCTGGCCCTTTGCAGGAGAGGTTGCACGGCACGTCACCTGCGGACAGCCTCCCGTCAAGCACCTCCGTCCGGAAACTACCAGGTCTTTCGACCGTCACCGTTATCCGAGCAAAGCTCCGGTGGGGGCTCATAGACGACAGAAGCGCCTTTGGTACACACTACCCGTCTCCAGTCCATGCCAAGGGCGCTTCAACCGGTATCACCGACGGTAATGCCCCACCCCAAGTATGCACAAAGCGGCAAGCGCCTCACTAAGTGCGGTTGAGAGTTGATGATTGATAGTAATAGTTCAGATAGTTGCGGGGGTGAGGACTTTGAGATGTGGTTCTCCTTGAGATGAGTCCAGACCAAAGTTCGGGACTCAACTCGCCCTTTTATAGAGTCAAAAACCATGCAAAACAACACAGAAACGCATTACTACTTTCTACTTACTCATTTGTGCGTCTAGGTTACTCCATTCGCTTCCAGAAGCCTCTGGAGCTGCACACTAACCAGTAGTAATTTAGCAACTGGCGACTGCATCACCGAAATACAGTGGTAATGCTGGGCCAGCGAAGCTTACAATGCTCCAGACACTGCTGGAGCACTCTACACGTGTGTTCTAGGAGTGCTGGAATATTCTACCAATTTCGCGACCGTCATGATCCCAGCCCCAAAGGTTGCTTCGCCACGGCAACCTTGAAAATCTAAACTCGATACGGACGCGGAAAGAACATATTCAAGCGACAATGTGTGTGCCATGTCTGGTGTAGCGATTGTGTGGGGAAACCAATGTGTAGCGGGGGTGCATGGCTCTTACAACACGACATGGGCCAAAGAACTTCGAAGAGAATGCAGACCACTTAATTGTTGTATTCAAGGCCTTTCCATTTGCAACCAAAACCAGATCGCCAACTTGAAACTTCTGTATCTTCTTCTCGTCAACATTTTGCCTCCGTCTGAGCGCAGCACGCTCCACCCTGGGGTTAGATGCTGCTAAAGCTTTGACTGCTCTGAATGCGTCCGTAGAATTCTTCCTTCTGGTAACCATGCCATCCTCCTCTCGGGCCATGCGCGGCTTCACGCCAAAAAGTAGCTCGAAAGGCGAGATTCCACTGGCTAGGTGTCTGCGACGGTATCCATACAGTACAGAAGAAAGCTCATCGTCCCAACTAGAACGGTTTGCAAGCACCATCTTTCCAAGAGACCGCTTAAGTGTAGCAACCATTCTTTCAGCTCTACCATTCGACATGGCAGCGTAAGCCAGGACTGTTTTCCACTTGATACCATTTTCGTCCATGAAAGCTGAAAGTGAGTTAGAAGTGAAGCAAGTCGCGTTGTCTGACACAATGATCCTAGGCAGCCCGAAAGGAGAAATGATCATCTTCTTCACAAACTCAATAACCACTTGTGACGTAGATGTTTTGTTGGGAATAGAAATAGGCCATCCAGTCAAGAGCTCCACACAAACCAGAAGAAACCTGTGCCCGGACTTGCTTTTAGGGAATGGGCCTGCGAAGTCAATCGAGTATACATCAAAAAGAGAGGACATGGGAGTATGCATGTTGCTGTAGTACTTGGGCAATGGGGCCGTTCTCTGACATTAGTCGCAACTCTTGACATATCCTCCAATTTCTTGGTAAATATTGGGCCACCAGAACCTCTCAGTGATCATCTTTTTCGTAGCCCTTACGTCCCAATGTCCGATCTCATCATGAAACGACTTGATAATGTTTTGTCTCAGTTTGATGTCTGGAACAACTCGTAGGTGATTCACCATTCTTCTGGAGAGCTTCCCTTCCCAGACAAGGAACCGCTTAGCGTTTCGTCGGATCGCCTGACGGATGTAGGCATCTTCCTCATCAGAAGGCAACCCAGAAAGGTAGCGAGCAATATTAGCATAGTACGGTTCCAGTCCAGAAAACTGTATGGCGTCAAAAACCAGACAAACCAAATCCCGTTCTTCTTCGTGCACTTCAACTTCATTTCTATGAACGACCCTAG
Organism: Gracilariopsis chorda; assembly: GCA_003194525.1. Taxonomy (NCBI): domain Eukaryota; phylum Rhodophyta; class Florideophyceae; order Gracilariales; family Gracilariaceae; genus Gracilariopsis; species Gracilariopsis chorda. Next base: position 36,939 of record NBIV01000197.1, read on the forward strand.
AGAGATAATCGGCAGCACCATTATCCTTGCCTGCGCGGTACTCAATCTCGAAGTCATATTCAGCCAGAAAATCTAGCCAGCGTGCCAAGCGTCCATGTATATCTGGCTTCTGGAATGCATAACGCAGAGCCATGTTATTAGTGATAACCTTACATGTAACGGACGAAAGAAGATACACCCTGAACTTCTTAAGAGCAAGTATGACCGCCAAAGCTTCTCTTTCGCATGCATAGTAATTTTTCTCTGCTGCAGTCATGGTACGACTGGCAAATTGCAGCGGGTGAATCTTTCCATCCTCTTTCTTCTGAGATAACACTGCGGCAAGGGAAACACTGGAAGCGTCGGTCTTCACAATGAAAGGCTCCCCGAAGTCTGGAAACAATAACAATGGGGGCTCTGTCAGCTTCTTCTTCAAACTGTGAAAGGCATCAAGCATCTCATCCGTCCATGTCAGAGTCCTGGTCCCAGATGTAGCACTGTGAAGAGCTGAAGATGTCTCTGCAAAGCCTCTGCTGAATCGGCGATAGTACCCTGCCAATCCTAGAAATGACCTTAGCTCTGTCGTAGTTCTGGGGATTGGGGCGTCTTGTATCTTCTCAATCTTTGAATAGTCCACAGATACCCCACTGGAATCAATGACATGTCCAAGAAGAGATATTCTTGGGATTGCAAAGAAACACTTTGACAACTTAAGCTTAAGGCCGTGATTACTAATGCGTTCCAGCACTACCTTCAGATGAACAGTATGCTCTTCCAGGCTATTAGAGAATATAACAACGTCATCAATATAGACTCTCACAAACGGCAGATCTCTAAGAACATGGTCCATCATCCGCTGAAAGGTAGAGGGAGCATTCATTAGACCAAAAGGCATGACTTCGAACATGAAAGTTCCATACCTGCAAACAAAAGTGGTCATCTCTTTGGATTCTTCAGACATTCTCACTTGCCAGTATCCAGAAAACAGACCGAGTGTAGTGAACACGCAACACCCGCCAAGGTCGTCAAAGATTTCCTCCATTCGAGGCAGCGGCCAGCGATTGGCCTTCATGACCCTATTGAGTTCTCGGTAGTCCACAAAACACCTTGGAGATCCATCTTTCTTAGAGGCTATGACCACTGGGAACGACCAGGCTGACGAAGAAGGGCTAATAATACCGGCTTCAAGTAGGAGATCTATTTCCTTTCGAATGAACTCATTGTGCTTCGGGGACATTCTTCTTGCCCAGAAATATATTGGCTTATCAACGGTGAGCTCGAAGGAATGTGAGACGGGGACATCGGCAGGGCGCAGATCTGTTAGGGACCACGCGATTACATCAGCTTCTTTCAGGCATGAGCTCATCTCCTTTTGTTCTTTCTCTGGTACATGGGAGAGCTCTGAGAACAACAACTCATCATGCTGATCCTTAGTAGTGATGTCCAACTCCGATATCATGCCATTACTTTCGTCTTGAGTCTTGCCTGTCAGAGCGACGACCAGTTCATCCTCCTCCTCGGAATCGCTCTCATCACAAGCAGCGTCGGAGTCAGACGTAAAATCGCTGCTATCCGTGTCACCTTCATCCCCTTCTGATACTTCAACGCGAGCATAGTCAAACCCAAGTGTCTCTTTCTTGCCAGCTATTTTCATCTTAACTTGTTGATTACCAAGATCTAGGCAAGCCTGAAGCGTCTCAAGTGTGGGACACCCAACAATAATATCGAATTGAGGCCCTCCGATTACAAGGAATTCCAATGGAATTGAAATGCCTCCGAACGAAATGGGCACATCATGAAGTATACCCTTGCATACAGCGCTTGCTCCATTAGCAACCGTGATCATCTTTGAGGTAGGTTCGGGCTCCAACGATAGCTTCATGCACAGCTTAGTAGACATGACGTTAGGGACAGCACCAGAATCAAGCAAAGCTTCGGTTTCAGTTCCATATATCCTTACAGGAACCTCTTTCAGACGTCTAGGCTGTCTGCCAACTGGGGCAACAAAAGAGCGCCGGACATTGCTTTTTCGGCTAATGAACTTTCGAATCTCTTTCTTAGCGTCATCGGCGTCTCCACAGATTAATTGCCCAAACGTGAGCCCAGATGAGGCATTAGCCAGCTCCGTTAGAACATTATACTTGCTTGCATGATCCTGTATGCTCTCTTTCCTTGACTTTCTCTGTTTTTGTTTCTTTTGCTTCTGCTTATGACCCTTTGCGCGGAGGATTCTCTCTTCATAGCAAGGTGGGTTCAACAAGGAAGGGATAGGTGCTCTGCCATCTGAACGGCGGTGCATCGGGAGCGCTTCACCATCGGCACTTCTCTTGGTCGTAGCGACGACTTCGGCACTCTGAGGGTTCTCAGTCACGATAGAAACGGTATCAGACCTCTTCTGTGCGCCGGACGAAGAATCTTTCTGTTCCTCTCTGTTTTCCGACACCTTTCGAGTCTCTTCGGGCCTGATACGTCTCCAACAAGCAGTCTCAGAGTGCCCAAGCTTTCCACACCTAGCACATCTGGTATCACGGTGTGGGTTGGCATCACATTGAGACGCGTAGTGACCGGGGTTCCTACATTAGGCGCATGTTTTCTCGTAATCTCTGCGCTCCGCCTGTGACTTCTTAACCATGAGAGTAAGCTCTGCAATCTGTTCGGATAATTTATCAACCTTGGACTCCAAACCTTGGTTGGAAGAATGATCCAATGGTCTGTGGTTTTGGACAATAAGCTTCGGTGGGCCCATGAATGAAACATGCGAACCCATTGCTTTCTTGGCAGCATCGAAGGCTTTCACTCGAACCTTCAACTCTTCATAATCTTCTGCACCACGAAAGACGATAAACTGAATCTAAATCGGCGTATTCCATCACCGCTTTTCTTAACAGGCCGAATTTTGCCTTACAATTGAATCCAGCTTTCTGGAAGAGTTTGTCCATATGACTCAAGGAACCAACCAAATCTCCATAATCCAGTTTAGCCGATATTGCCAGGCGAATATCTTCTTCAGGTTCTTCGACGTTTTCAAAGCGATTGATAATAGCTTGTTTCACGGATTGATAATCTTTTGCTTCTTCAGAGAGGGAACCATTAATGGCGTAAGTATCATAATAAAACTCGAAGGCTTTCTTCTCTAGAAAGCCAAGAAGCTCGAGCGCCATATCGTCGTCCGTCTTTCCTCTCATAGCAACATTCTCAAATTAGAAGAAAAACATCACAACTTCTACAGACAGTCCATCAAAAGAAGTGAATGTAGGGCTAGAATCAGAGGAATGCCCTCCTCGAGAGTACCATGTGGGCGCCATCACGAGACGGTGACGCAGGGGGCCAAAATAAATGACAAATTAGCCTAAAAAGGGTATTCCTCGTAGCTCGAAGCCCCAAGAAGATGAAACAACACGATCAAAAGATCAAATGAACAACCAATGCAGGGACCAAAAGGACTCAACCTGCAACGATAACAACAAATACAAAAGGAGAGCACAAGGCTCCATCCAAATAAAAACTTCTTGATACTTCTTGAAACGGTGCACAACCCAAGAATTATTTCAAGGGTCACTAGGAGTCAGACTCCCGGCTTCCGGTAAGACACTCCGGATATGAAGTGATTTCTGCAGCCTACCCGCTTCTTCACCAACCAGAAGCAGGTGCGTAAAATCTTTACAGGGCTTCCAAAGGAGAGCTACTAACAGCGGGATATGCTTTCACTCTATACCCAATCTGGCCCTTTGCAGGAGAGGTTGCACGGCACGTCACCTGCTGACAGCCTCCCGTCAGGCACCTCCGTCCGGAAACCACCAGGTCTTTCGACCGTCACCGTTATCCGAGCAAAGCTCCAGTGGGGGCTCATAGACGACAGAAGCGCCTTTGGTACACACTACCCGTCTCCCGTCCATGCCAAGGGCGCTTCAACCGGTCTCATCGACGGTAATGCCCCACCCCAAGTATGCACAAAGCGGCAAGCGCCTCACTAAGTGCGGTTGAGAGTTGATGGTTGATAGTAATAGTTCAGATAGTTGCGGGGGTGAGGACTTTGAGATGTGGTTCTCCTTGAGATGAGTCCAGACCCAAGTTCGGGACTCAGCTCGCCCTTTTATAGAGTCAAAAACCATGCAAAACAACACAGAAACGCATTAATACTTTGTACTTACTCATGTGTGCGTCTAGATTACTCCATTCGCTTCCAGAAGCCTCTGGAGCTGCATACTAACCAGTAGTAATTTAGCAACTGGCGACTGCATCACCGAAATATAGTAGTAATGCTGGGCCAGCGAAGCTTACAATGCTCCAGACACTGCTGGAGCACTCTACACGTGTGTTCCAGCAGTGCTGGAATATTTTACCAATTACGGAATCTACAAATACCGTAGAGGAATGACTAAATTTGTGAAATGCGAGATGATCGTTCATACGAGAATCTAGGCAGGATTAAAATAGACCACGTTTACGGCGTAAGCTGCGCGCGGTAGTTGACGTGTAGTGCACTAGCAGAAAACGACGCCACAAAATCTAAAAAGAATAGCGACGGATTCCTTGGACGTGTTTTGTAGCTTTGTAAGAAAGTGCTACGGCGGACGAAAGTATACTTAGACCAAAGAAGCGAGGGTAGAGCGCGCAAGCAGAAGCGTCCTTCTTTGGAGAGAGAGGGAAAGAAAGCGCGGTAAAGAGATTTGGTGTCAGTAGAGAAGAGGGAGAGCGTGATGAGAATCCAGGGACAGAAACGGAGAATATGGGAAATTGAGAATTTTCAGCCTCTATCATCATGCTGCTGATTTTCTGCTCTCCTTTCGGAACATTCCGACCTTTGTTTTCCAGATTCCTATTAAGCAGGGTCCTCAACAGAAGTGGATTGCCGCTCTCTTTTTGTGAGCTGTCACTTGAACCCCACTCTCTCATCTCAAAAACAGTATGAATTGATCATCACGCTGTTAGTAGCTGTTTATGCCACACTACGAGATGATAAGAGTGTATATTCTGTCCTAACCCTAAGGGTCGTGTTACGAGTTGATATTGATGATGAGAAGAAATTTTGGGCATTATCTTTTCCATGTTTCTAAGTATAAAAGCGTTCTCTCATTCTGGAATGAAAGTGTATCGTTAACTTTGGTTATGCCTTGTTGGAGTTCATGGTGAAAACACCATGCTGGACCGCTAACTTCAAGAAGCACTCAAACTTTGCAGGCTTCTTGCTTAAGCAGGCCACTCTTACGGAATAATCAAAAGCAGGGGCTTCATCGACTGGTTCGTCACAGTCTGAACGCCATTTTACTTTCCGCACTTGCCAGCAACACGTTGCATGAGGCCAATTACATCTTTATGAGTCAACAATTTGACTTTCACAAAGGTATATTAAGCATATCTAATGTGCTGTTCACCTGCATGTACCGACTTACGAAGACGGAGTATTTTCTCGTAAATTTCGCTTTGCATGTTACACTGAAACGGAGTCAAAAATTGGACGAAACCATTGCTAGTGCAGTATCACCGGCTGTTATGTTTTTATTTCGCTAAGGATACAAGCCGAGGCTAGTTATTTGGACTTATATTGGGCTTATGGGATAGCGATCCCGACCATTTATGGAGTACTTCAGAAAGCATTTTGTGCTTTGGATAGGACTCTTACCGATTCGCACTTTCCTTCCACAGAATCAAAATGTCTAATAGGAGCACAAATGTTCCAAATGCTTCGAAAATTTCTATTTCACGAAGTCATAGCAGCGGTAGACGGCTTTGCTATTCAGATACACCAACCTATACTGTCGGAATTAGCCGATTCAAGAAAGTAATACAACAGAAAAGGGTTCTTTGCAATTGTCATTTAAGCAGCAGTCGGAGCAGAGCACAAGTTCTCGTTCATGTTTGAACTGCATGCTGACTTTATGTATGACTTGACCGCGTTTTCTGCAACAAAGTTTTACGATTTTCTCACAAGTGATGGTCTTCCACGCAGGGCTACCGTGGTTGCGGATGATGCATACTTGAACCATCTTAGAATCTTGACGCCATACGCTGGAAAAGACCTAGCGGTCGAACAAGACGCATTCAATTATTATCACTAATCCTGTCAAATTTGTGTAGAGCAGGCCTTTGGTATGCCGGGTTCTCGCTTTGGAATATTTTGGTACGCAATACGGTACCCCATAGCCAGTTCAACAGTTATAATTATTAGGGCAGCGAAGCTGCACAATTTCATAATTAAAAATGCGGACTTCTCATTGTTTGATATGATTCCAACGCATGAACTGAACGATGTACGAGGCTCTCCGGTAGTTCAATTCCAAGATATGTGGCAAACTCAAAGAGACAAGAAAAGGTCGTGGCCATGGACGAGATAAATGAGTTTCACAAGAGATGCCATCGCTGAAAAGCTATCTAGATTAGATTTAGCACGCAAGAGATACCATTGCAAGGTATGAAGATTATCTATTATTCGATGATAGAAAACTAAGATTTCTGCAACAACAGTAGAGAATAATCATCCGCCTACAATTCTGTATTAGGATGATAGGTATTGTTAGGGCGATACCAAACCGAGTTCGAAGTCCTCTGCACAGAGTCTCCCTTTTAACGGATAGGGACTGCCTCCATCACATCCCCCCTTTACCTCCCCGTCCCCGCTCACCTCGTTGCTCAGCAGAAGAATCCCGGTTGGGTAGGACCTCTATTACTTCAAGGCAGGAATCTTCAAACCTCATTTTTCGGCATGCTATCTAATTATCTTATGCCCTTCCGCAAAGCACCACGATCTAAATCGCATTTCCCCCCAACTAGTCGAAACGGCCGTCAATCTCGTATCCATCTCTGTATCTATGCAACTTTTGTTATAGCCTCATTCAAACTGGTTTCTAAGGTAGTCGGTCACGTTTGGCCCGCATACAAATCGTGCCGCTCCTGGGTACTAAAGTATGCAACTTTGCTCGTGCTGCAACGCGCCCAAAAAACTGTGATACTGTCCGACTTAACATGCCAGTGCATCTTGTTCCCGCTTCTTTTTCCATCATTCCACCTTTGTTTTATAACCGGTAATGCACCTCCTTCCACATCCATTCTCCCCACTTCCTGACTGCAAATCCATGGCACGTTTCAGAACACGTGTTCTTCGATTCTGAGATCCAGACTTAAATATAACTTGCTTGGAGTACTTTCAATATGAGAATGAACTTCTGCATGTTCCAACATTTTCAGTTAATATTGAGCAGCACAATGGATTGGATTTCCACTTCTTTGCTCCACACTCCTTACAAAGATGAAAGTTTCCGATGGAGAGAAAATACTCGCAGCAGAATATAATCCAGCGACTGGAGTCAACAGTTCAAAGAACAATTTGGGTGCTTCGGCTCTTCTGTTTTTGGTTTCGATGTCACACATGACGGTGATGCAACTCCGATCACGGGTGTTATTGTAGTGCAATGCACTTGTCGCGACTTAGCGAAGATGTGGATCATATATCGCATGTGTCCCGTGCGCATTAGGAGCGGTGGTTATGAGATACAGTGTCCCTGCTGGGATGCCAGGTGGCAGTGGATACGGGTCTGACGTGTCCCAATACTTGGTAACCCGGAGGATATCGGGATAGATGGATGGTTGCATAGGAAGCTCTCAGTATTTTGGGCTATTTTAGTTTTTACTTTCAGAGTTTTTCCTCATTAGGAGGCTCGTGCACCTCCTGATTTGGGAAGTGCCACGTGTGGTGCGCTGCACACCCCGGTGCCAGACACCGGGGTCGTGCCCACTTAGGTGATGGCTCCTCGCCATCAACTCCTCCTAGTAGAGAGAATTGAGGTTCATCGTTGAGGATTACTCTTTGAAGAGTGTCGAACCAGATACCTGCCGCCTACGTGAGCCTCCTTATCCCGCTCCCATGGAACCACGGCTGGTCACGATAGGATCAACCCCTCAGGGTCATCCAGGCAAGACTGGTTCGGAGTGTGCCACTTTATCACTTTGTTTTTACTGTTGTTTTTTCTGTGTATCTAGGACATTCTTCCGCCCCCGTATAGGCTTGTTTCTTGGTTATTTTACCTCTCTCGTTGGTACGAGAACTGCTTTTATGGGATCTGTACAGTGCCGTGCTTATGGATTCTTTTCCTTTTTCGTCTCTCATTTTTTCCTCTGCAGGCTTCCGTGTTTACTGCTTCCACGCCAAACTCACCATACCTTCACGCACTCTGGGACTGAAACGCCTACCTTCGTGGTATTTCCGAAGTCACCGTCGGTCTTACACCCGACACCCGTGTGATACGGAGGGTTCTGCCAGCTGCGCTACCCACAAAGGGAGCAAGGCTTCGAACACCTTGAGTGCCTCCCCTCTCCCGAGGTTTGTACTACAGTTATTCCCAAATTCGTGACAGGAATGATCAACATTCTGTTCTTGATCTTTTTGCTGGGAGTGCTTAATTCATGGATAAGCTTAAGCGCGCATACAAAGACATCACTCCAAAGTGATTCCGAGGCCTATGAAGGACTCTGCTCTACAATAGTATGTAGCAATGTCTTGGGTGTACACAGATCATCATCGATTATAGACGTAGATGCCACAGCGATGCATCTATAAAATGCAATCGAAATCGGAGTGATAAAAGGGGTTCAGGGAGGATAGTTCTCTACGTACATGTTAGATTGGTCAAACACATCAGTAAATCAGCTACGAGCGCGTAACCTTCCATTGGCCATTTGTACTATACATGATTCATCCAGGCGGTGCTATTGGCTACCAAATCTTGGAATTTAGCATGAGAATCCATAATAACGACCCGTGTGAGAGCCGTCCACACTTAAACCGAGTAGAATGAAAGCAATAAAACATATAGGTTCCAACATGTACTATCGTTCTTACGCAACAGTAATAAAGCTTGCTTCTCTAACACGCAAGCAGATGATACAATTAGTCTTTAAAACCCAGGTTACTCATTAGTTTCTCCAGTATTCCTTGTAAAGCCGCTTTCGCTTCATCCTTTGATGCCCGTCGCAGCATTTATTTCGTATTGGAAATTCCGTTCAGAGTAGAGCATGTGGAACACGCTTGAACTTCGAGATCCTCAAATTTCATTTCATCCCTCTCTGCAGTCTGGAGCTCTTTTGAAACAATATTACCAAAAGGCTGCAGTGCAGCCACAGGGCGGTCCACTCCTCTCACAATAATTTCATTTTGTTTGGCTTTCTTTGTTTGTTGCGCAATGGGATCTCTGGACCTCCAAAGTGATAGCCACCAATGCCACGTCCAACTTATTTGTCTCGTGGTGCCTTTCTATTCCATGATCTTGTCGCAAGTAGCTGACGAGTTGGGCCTTGTTTTAGAAAAGAAAAGGAGTACATAATATAAGACTTCTCGTCGCAAAAAAGTTGCAAAAGATTCCGGATCACCGTAACCAGAAGTTCCGTAGCGAGAGAGACAAGTTCCATATAGAATTCTTAATTTCCCAATATTCCTGGTAAACAAACTGCCATCTTGAAGATGAGCTCTCGGAGCGGGATGAATTATGCAAATATCACTGAATGCCAAACCCCCTGCTGTCACTGCATATGCATGCAGTGTGAACTCCAAGTGGTTGAAAAGAGGTGAAATTTTTTCTGTATATAAATTGGCTATGTCGTGATCAAGCTTCTTTCGATCAGAGCACTTTACTAAATTTTGTCGCGTTTCTGTGACTCTGGTGTCAGCGATGTTGGTCGCGAAACGTGTAAAATGTTCCGGCACTGCTGGAACACACGTATAGAGTCTTCCAGCAGCTCCTAGAGCATTCTTTGCTTCGCTGACCCAGCCGTGCTACTGTATTTAAGTGACGCTGGCACCAGGTGGAGTGGTATTGGTTAGTGTGCAGCTCCAGAGGCTGCTAGAAGCCAATGGGGTAACCTGCACGGACAAATGAGTAAGTAGAAAGAAAGTAGTAATGCGTTCCTGAGTTGTTTTAATTGCTTATAGACGCTATAAAAGGGCACTTTAACGCCCGGAATTCGGTCTGGACTCAGCTCAACATCACACTCATACACAAAAACATCACCCCAACCTTTTCTACTCTTTCAATCTACAATTCAACCCACACTCGCATCTAGTGAGGTGTACAGCGCTTCAAGCGTGGCTGGGAGACTGGCAGTGTGTAAAAAAGTTGTGTCTGTCGTCTGTGAATTCCATCAGAGCTTTGCATTGATACTGGTGCTGGTTGGAAGACCTGGCGATTTCTTGACGGTAGTGCTCGATAGGAAGCTGTCCGCAGATGAAGTGCAGTGCAATGTTTCCTGCATAGGGCCAGATTGGGTAGAGCGTAAAAGCATATCCCGCTGTTAATAGCTCTTCTTTGGAAGCCCTGTAACGATTGACCGCCCCTGCGCCTGGCTAGTGAAGAAGTAAATAGGCTGAAGAAATCAAGACACATTCGGATTGTTTGACTGGAAGACGGGATTCTGACTGCTTGTGGCCATTGATATAATGTTTTGGTCGTGCGCCGTGTCAAGAAGTTTTGAAGAAGTTTTCTGTGATTGAGACTTTTGCTCCTCTTTTGTTTTCATATTTGCTTAGCAGATTGATTCCTTTTTGGTACTTGGATTTCCATTGTTTCGTGCGTTCTATTTATCATTTTGATCTGTACGGGGCTTTCAGCTACGAGCACCCCCTTTTTAGCCTACTTTATTGCTAAGTTGCGCCCCCCTCTGCGTTACCGTTTTGTGATGGCGCCCACAACCTACAACATGTAGTAGTTTGCCGAATTGACATGCTTCCAAATCAGGACTTCTACATCGACACATACGCTCATGGTCTGCCGCGGCTCACTAATATTTGAGATATTTTTCATAATGTTCCCATCCACAGCTTTCAGTGCATCTTTACGTACCCATTCTATAATCAACGACTAGTCTTCTGGGCATTATACTCTGATATTTTTCGACCCAAATCGATACAAGTCAATGAGATGTGGGTTATTTTCTGATTGCAGAGCTACCGTTTACCAAATCGTGCAGTGCAACTGTTTCAGCGTGAGTTGCTTTTGCACCATTTTTTGCGCTTTAACCCTTTCTTGTTTAAAATTTTGCGTTGTGGGCCTCAAAAGTGTTTCTGGATTCAAGCGCTTGTTTACATTGATTTTTGTCGAAGCTTGTATCCACAAGCATTCGACAAGCTTGATTAGCAGTTGCGGGTGGATTATTGGAGTTGACGACAAAATTTGCTTCGGAATCCGGGGGTTGATTTGTACAGTGATTGCCTCTGTGATCAGAAACATTTTCGTCATTGTGCCCGGACTGCGAACGAACATTGGACTTGTGCAATGGCGCTTCAGAACCATCCATTAACTTAGAATGAACTGGAAGAGCGCAAATGGTCTTGTTTTGGTTGGGGAGGGCATAAGCAATGTATTGGTAGTTGTTCCCTTGTCGGCGGAAATCTGGGGAGTGCCGAAAAGATGAAGACTTTGAAAACATTCTGTAAAACGTGGATGCTTCGTATTGGGCAATACAAACTTTCCTGTTTCTGCTTATCAGCTACATCAACTCGTAGAACGACCCTGAGCCCGGACCGCGTAAAGATGTTAGCTCGTCAAAGTTGAACAATAATAGGTAAAACAGAGCTCTTGATATGTGTGTAAATCTTCTCTCTGGTACAGTTTAAAATATTCTGCATCTTCCCTCCGTTACTTGTAGCGCTCAGCAGGTACCACATCTGCAAGTGATGTAACAATCTTGTCCATGCCTTGTGGGTGACTAAATACGAATTCTATCGCACTGCGAAATTAAATATCGGCATTCGCCGCAACCCCTGCAGGCTGCACAGACGCTATGTGCACGTCTATAACATGCATCTCTATCCTGAACCGTACCGCGGGGGGCAGGTTTGGGGTTTGGACTGGGCCTTGCCAATGCAGCGATCTTCGGCACAGAATGAATCAGATTTTTAGGTGTCCATTTCTGGGTAACAGCTCTCTGCTGAGCCCTGCATCTGTTTCGTTCGGATACGCATTGAGAGCATCCGCGGCAGATTGAACACATATAATTAACTCCAGTCATGCAGTCAGCTGTAGGATTTGTCGGCGGTCTCACAAATACATTTTCGTTTTCTCCCTGTTTGCGAAGCATTTCCATGAAATTCCGTTTGATGATGATGACACGCTTCCCATCTGATCCTACATTAAGGGCACGCCTTACTTTCTTATTTAGATCATCCTCAATATCTTCACCGTATCCCCTCGCCTTTTTTCGAGCAAGGAACTCGCCGACTGTAGACAGCAGCTTCCACAAGAGTTTTTCTAGCGGAGCCGGGAGTGAGCCTATACCCAGCACCACTGCGGAACCAACATCCCAAGCCACATTTCTTTCGATCACTGCTGTGATGCTTTTACCGTTGAGTGCAGCATCCGCCACTTGGGTAAGCGTTGAAGTCCATCCAACAACCGAACTCCAAACTGCTGCGATGGGGCTAACGCCACTTGCATCAAGCCTTATATCAGTGCTCTCCAGCTTTGTCACAACACGAACAATGGGTTGAAGGACGATAGCATAATCGCCCGATGCGACGGTACCGAGAGAGGGTTTCAAATAGAACCCGATGCCCATATTTGCGTTGGTGCTCAATGAGCCCTTAAGCGAATAAGAGTCACTTGCATAATTCTTACACTTCATCCGAATCTTGAATGAAGAGATCTGTGGTACTTTTGCACCGAAACGTTGCTTAATATCCACCCTGCCGCTCAAAGTGACCGGCAATTTGAGACGAAGGACAAATGGTTCTGTCAATGAGTTTCCCTTCAGACGTAAGCGCGCTGACCTCTTGAAACGTGCTTCCAGGTGTTGATGCCTTTGTTCTGCGGTCACCGAGCAAGATTTACCGGTTTGGATCTTTCTGTTGGAGGGGTCATCGTACACAAACAGGACTCCATTGCGGTCGATGCTAATTCCGGCCCCTTCGAGCTCTGAGTTGACCTTATTTAATGCAGCTCGGCAAAGTGCGCGATGGATTGCGTTTGATGAGTCACACCGGAAAACTTCGGTTGAGACTTGTGATGCTTTGACGGCCACACTTAGATCAGTTGGAGAATAAAAACGGGGATATGAAGCCGCGTAGCTCAGCGAGAAAAGAGCAAACAGCGTGAGAGACAAGAATACTTTCATGTTCTTAGCTTGTTCCTGCATGATGTGTGTGAACCTTTTGTGATACAGTTGTGCGATACACAGTCCCAAACGGAAGATAGTCCCGTCATTTATCCTTCACTTTTATACAGAGAGTACTGCGGAACTGAGAGCATGGTCAGGTGGAAAGGATGAAACTTCAGAGGCATTAAATGCTGACGTTTTGAACAGTCAATGCCATCAATGAAGTTTTTCCAATGTTAGCAAGGATGTGTATTGTGTCAGCACGTTAATATTTCAGACAAGTAGTACTCCACTCTGATAATGTATCTCATTGACACATGCGGAGCATAAGACACAACAGTTCATATTCTTAGTATCATACTGCTACTGCGGAGTTCCACATTTCGATTGATCAATATCCAAGAACAAAAACATCATAACCCTGGATGCAAGTAATTCCGCATTGTTTGACCTACCAGAAGGCAGGCGACGATAGTGCACCTCCCACACCAAATCTTCTTAGATTGCAGGGAAGCGCTTACCACTAGTCTGGCACAATACGAGGATACCCATAGGACATCATAGTCGCAAGTTGAGTCTCTGGGTCAGCGAAGTGAGGTAGGCGTGCAACTAGGAGCACGTGGGGGTGTGCGTGTACATATGCTGTCGCAACACGTCATGTGAGGGCTGCTCTTCATCCGCAGCAAACAGCACGTTACGCTCCTGAATTTGTCATATGGTGTCACTGCAGCGCAGCATGCACGAACTGGTGTGCATGAAACACACATGAATTCGTTTTAATTAATGTTTATTTGAAACCCAGCTACACGTACGGGGTTGCTGCTCGTTGCCACACGCTGTTTCATCTTCATTGAAAACCTAAGCTTCGCAGTTTTCTGAGGAGTGGATAAGAGATATGCTATCTGTAGTCTTCCAAACCGCAATGCTGTTTGCATGAAGAGAGAAAATCGTTGTCCTCAATTCGCATTCTTGTGATCAGCGTAGAATGAAGTGATCCTATTGCTACATGCTCTGCAGTGATCCTATTGCTACATGCTCTGCAGTGATCCGACCTTGCAATACTCTCAAATGTCCTCGTGCAAGTGACGCACTGTCATAATTGCTAAAAAACCCACAGCAACACAGTTGTTGACTTGGGTCGAGTTGGGGTCGAAAGAGAACTGTATCAGAAACAACTTGAATCCAGCATTTTGGAGAGAGCAAGAAGTTGGGGAGAGGGCAGTCTTGCATGTAATGATCAGGATAGCCGCATCTATGACACAAACGAGAACCATTGCGTGCTGTGTGATGTTTGTTAAGATGCGCATGATCACGCTGATGTGAATGTGAGGCGCGTGGGTGCAGCGTTGGACCGGTGGGCGACCATATTGCGCATTCGTATAGAACATCTCGGTGCTGCGAGGTGTTGGCGATGCATCTTTGCGACGGGAAAACTTGAGTTGCTTCTGTAAAACGGAAGCCAGGGCAGCAGCCAGAGATGAGTAATCCCGCAATTTGGTCTTATGCCGATATAGGGTTTCAGTAGCCCATGGTTGGTCATTCACTGTGGGAGCTAAGACCCATCGTTTGTTGTAATTGGTATTGAAGTCCGGTGGAGTTCGTAAAAAATGATCTTCAATTAGAGAACAGGGTTTGGTCAACTCATCGTTCGGAGGTTCGCCGGTTGCGCTGTGGGTTTCAAACCGTAACGTCTCCGACGTACATACAATACCTTCTTGAGCAGTATCGCCATGGAATCTTTTGGCAACTGCAGCAACGGCTTCATGGTAGTCAGTGATGTGTACTTCGATGTAGTTGTAAGACACGAGCATCTGCGACGAACATAGTGCTCAAAATTTTCAATGCTTCATCCTTCTCGACATGATATATTTCCACCAGATACTCGAAAACCCTCAACTTCTTAGGCTAGGAGTCTTCTATTTGACCGCTTTATTATTTTCTCTTCACAAAACGCCAATATGAAGGCATTTCTGAGTGTAACTACACGATCAAATGTTGCTTTATCTACTAACACATGTGTTCTTGGATTATGAGGTACTACAGGTGTATTCTGGTGAACTGGATTGAAGGAAGGGTCTGGGTCTAGGACATCTAAGATGCGGAGTTCTTCGACTGCGAAAGGAAGGCGGATGATTGGAAGAATATGGTGGAGTGCCCTGAGTGACAATATTGAAGGCACGGTTGGTATGAAGTGAGTTGCACATTTCGGCAAGTGTACGACGACATCTTTGTTCTGAGGGAGAGAAGATGGTGTTGCAAGAGCATGCTCTTACTAATACAACAACAACTTTACACAACGGAGGCTACCTCCTTCTACATGGTTTGAACCAGGTGAGAGGTTCAACTTTTATACTATCGTACACGTCCTCTTATGTTTGAATCTGATTCAAACACTGGCAACCACTTGTTTGAATATAACGTAACTGGTTGTCATTCAACAGTTCTATTGCAGGTGTTAAATGGAAGTTATGGAGTTGACTGAGCTTCAGCTTACATTCGCGGCTGCGTTGCACCCGAAGAGGGTCAGATAGCAGACTGCGGGGCTGGCGTGAAAAAATGAGGCATAGGGATTAAAGTATGAATAGGACGGTTAAATTTTAGGATCGACGCGGAGGTAAGTCTGGTAACTCAGTGACAGGGGCGTATTTGTGACTGACTATTTTGCCATTATGGGGAATGTGACTGACTACCTCGGCAAAAGAAGTAGTCATTATCCTATGTTTTGATTATTATTGAAGGTTTTTGACTACCAATTTTGGAAACGTATTGACTACTTCATGTGGCAAAATAGTTAGTCACAAATACGCCCCTGGGTGACGATGATAAACCTAACTGCATCTCATTCATGTCGATAGACTGGACCGCTCCAGAGAATGAATGTGATGTGAATTGCATTAGATTGTTGATGTTCTGCGGTAAATGGAGGTATTACTTCCCCAAGTTCATATAACTCGGTTGTCAATGTAAGGTAGATGGCAAAACTCTTGATTACGTCAGGATCTGCGAAAAATTCAGGATAGAAACCCTGTTCAAGTTCTTCAAAGAGTGGCATTTCGGTAATAGATGGGCCGCAGCGCTGGAAAGCTTCTCGGACTTCTCCGAGAAATTTCTTCTCGAGTTAAATTAGCTGGAATAGTCCACGGACAAAAAGCGTAAGACATCTCGCACAAGGTTTTGGGAAAATGTTCTTCTTGAACGTTAAGATGTTGAAAACATTTAAAAGACGCTGCGAGATGAGAAACAAAAACTGCAAAATATGAATCCCTGGGCGAAATGGCTGAACTGTACATGACTATACAAAAGTTAAAAAGTCCAGGTTTGTAGCGCTTCTAGAGCTCAGATTCGCAAATTTTGCTTCTAGTATGAGTGGTAAGAGATAATTCGTAACGCGTTACAGGCTTGGTAGGGCTAGGTGGCAACTACGAGGCAAATTGTGACAATGTTACGATGAAGAAGATGATAGCATTTCTTGTTCGGTTTACCAAGAGTTAGAGCTTGTCTAGCCCAAATAAGACTGACATGAAAGGTCAGTAGCGCTTTTTTGTCGGGAGAATGCACAAAGGACAGTGCACTTTTTTTGGTTAACCGTTTTATCAAGTCATTGTCGTGCTGACAATGCTGTGACGCCCGTGTCACTGCGTAACAGATAATCGTGTTTTAAGCTCCGAATTTGAATATAAGTAATTTCTTAATATATATTTTGGTCTCTGTTGAGGTCAGGCAGACTTCGTATGATATGAGGTCAGATTGCCAGCCAAATAGACGCTGTTCATCAGCAGGAACACCTCACGTTGTTCCACGGCATCAGTTTGTTGAAAAAAAGTGTATGATCTGACGTATTGTTATAATCAAGGACGGGTCATCGCCCATCCCAGGCATTTTTCTGCTCAAAAACTCCTTGAGCTGTGCTCTTCGCTACAAAAGTGAGCACCGTTCTGCAATAAATGAAGGCTCAAGCTTCGCACTCATTGTACGACAACGGCAAACCAAAAGCTTGGTTAGGACGCAAATATCAACAAATTCTTTTGACCCGATCAAGAGATATATACAAGTGAGTGTCTTGGTTAAATATTTAAGTCCTTAGACCGTGATGCAATCTAATTTCAAGAAGTATAGCGCGCTTAATCCTACATCTGGTTTTCAAGAACTTAGAATGTAACCAATAGATGGTTGAGTAAACGTTATTGAGATCTGCAAAAGATCAAATGTGATAACATCTAATCTATCAACACGTGCCGTACACGCGTTAGAGTACATCCAGCCATGTTCTACACTTCAATCCAAGGATGTCAGAGGAGGCATTGTTTACGTGAGACTGTCGCGCACGTGAGTGGTGACGGGTGTATCGAAAGGAATTATCACCCTAAATGCTCGTGTTTGGATTTGAAATGGAATGTATAAAATCGAGTTCCAAATGACACGATTTTCGCACTATTGCTTCGGCTCCAATCCAAGTCCAATCGAAGGCTAAGTTTTAGAAAAAGTATGGAACATTCGCCCTGCTCCAATTAGATCGGCGAGTTTTGCTTACGGATACTGTCGTCTGTTCGTTGGTTGAGGCGGTGTCTAAACAAGCGTGACGTTCACGCTCAAAACGAGTGAAAACTTTACACTTTTTAATAAAAGCGGCTGTAAATCGAAGTAAGAGAGACCCTTGTTGACCCCTATTCAAACACAAGTTCAAACAGCGGTCCAGTCTGTTGACAGATCCCATCTCACATTTTCCAACCATGATCACTCTAGTTGAAAACAGCCATCCTAATACTTGGACAAACGAATCACCTTTTTCCGCATGGATTCTATCTTCATATCCGTTATTCTACATGGCACGCGTCAAAGATTAGCGCTTACTCACGCTGGTTTACACACTGCAAAAATCACTTCCCGTAGAGATTTTTCTACAAAATCGCACGTTCCACCATCCTTAACGCGTCAAAGCATCACTTTCGAGTCCATTACCAACTTTTTGAGCGACGACACGTTCAAGCGTAACTATCGCATGAGGCGTAAATCCATTTACAGACTGGTGCGATTGGTCTCTCCTCTCATATAAAACATTTAAGAGATGGGAAGACGATCTGTACGTCCAACCATTTCTGCGGAAATGCGACTAGGCATAAATTTGAGTAGACTTGCAGGTTGGTCGTTTGATACGATACATCAATTGTTCCGAACGCAACGTTCGACTGTGTATGGTGTTTTCAAAGAAACGTGAAACGCATTGTCTAACATACTAACCTTTCCCGGAATCCCTGACCAGTTGGAAGCACTAGAAGAACTTTCAAACGGATTGAAACTATCTAGGTCACAAGTCAGCCCATTAAATGGCTGCATCGGAGCAATTGATGGAATCTCAATTGAGATAAAGCCACCTAAGTTCAACGCTCCGAAATATTGGTGCCGAAAGGCTTACTACGCAATACCTGTTCAGGCAGTGGTAGAATCTGGGGGCAGATTTTGATTTGCTTCTGTAAAATGCGTTGGGTCTACTCATGACTCTTTGGCGTATGCCTCTACAAAACGTTCGGAGTATCTGAATAGCCGGAACCTCCCAGTAGAATTTTGGATTGTTGGGGATGAAGCATATGTCTGTACTGATAATCTTATTACACCAATACCGGCTTCACAGGTTTCTTATTGGTATGAGAAATCGTTTAACTTTTTCTTGTCTTCCTTGCGCATTCACGTTGAGCAAGCTTTTGGAAGGTTAGTTGCAAGATGGAGGATATTGCAGAGTCGTCTGAACTATTCGGTGAGTATAATCGCAAGCCTTATTATATTATGCATGAAGCTTCAGAATTCTTGCATCGATGAATGCGAAGAAAAGCTGCGGTCGTTTTCTGTACGAGAAATCGAAGACTTCGACAAGGATGTTCTACACTGGTTTGGTATCTGTAAGAAAGGATTGGTATGATGGCATCTACCGAAGATGAAAGGCCTTCAAGTTTACTGGTGGCACGGTCTACTATGAAACGGAGCGAAATGGTCGAAATCGTGCGACGCCGATATCTTCGCCGCCCAGCATTGACAGGAGTACCGGTGCTTTGATGAGCATTGATAAGAAAATTGGTGTTGGTTGAATGCTCAGGTTCGTATGCATCACTCAACACTACTTCCGTTTTGTTATCTGACAGAAATGGAATTCATTTGTGTTTGCGCTCCCCGAACAGTATAATGGTCTGCCATGTATACATGAGCACCCCAGCGAGTCTCTTCGAACTGCTTTTTTCCCAGATTACTTGGATCTTCACATGAGAGAACTAAAGCGCCATCGAATTCTTTGGTTTCAGGGAGAAGGATAGCCGCAAAGACTTCAGCTGTGAAGCACCCCGCAAAGCCACTAATGTTGATTGCTACGCCGCGTCTGCACATGGCTTCCTCGGCTGGACTTCTGGCTCTTCTCTTTCCTCCATGAGGTCCAGCCAGCGTCAATGGGTACGGTTCCAGACACCATCCCAATCAACAAAATAACAAGTCCCCTGTTTCAGGAGAAGTTGAACTTTCAACCCAAGAAGTACTGGAGCGATTTAACTCTATTTATCCTCAACTTGTTTCGAAAGTGGAGCTCGTGACCACGGCGACTTCTTGTTCAAGCGGGAATTGTGAGTATGTGAAAAAAAGACCCGACAACATTACAGACTGCGCTATCTATAAGTTTAGATATGCAAATCCTGCCAGATTTACTGGCTAGTAACATGTCGGTGGACTTCTCTCTGGAACTCGCCATGCTGGCATATCAAGAAAACGTGCTCAAGTTTGGAAGTTTGTTGATGGAGTTTCTTACCTCTCGAGGAGCTCAGGCTGCATCATGCGTTGTTGTTTGTATTGCGCACAAAGCTCTTCTTGAACCCAGCGCATCCAGACAGCTGTCAGTTGATGCTGTATGCATCATTCTTCGATGTCTTCTTAATTGGGTTAGATGCTCCCACGCGAACCAAGGCAAGGAATTTGTTGAAGATGTTCAGGACTTTTACAAAGTGTTCGGTCGACTTGATCCGAGAATATCTGACTTGGCTCCGTCATCTGATACTGGGAATGCTAAAGTTGCTCTGGGAAGCGAAATTCTCACTGTGGCACCATCAAATCAGTCCGACGCCGCTTCAACTGTGGCGGTGATGTTACTTCCAACAACACCTGGTTCAAGCGGTGCTTCGACTGCATTCCTTCCGTCCATAGAGGAAGAAACCGATGTTTTCTTTCAGACGCTGTACCAAAGTGAACTTTTGCCAGATCAGGCTGTCGACATTCTGCGACGTATGAAAGCGTCCAACGTTGAACAAGATATTCAGGTATTCAATTGTATGCTGCATACGCTTTTTGAAGAGTATAGA
The DNA here is from genome assembly GCA_003194525.1 of Gracilariopsis chorda. Taxonomy (NCBI): domain Eukaryota; phylum Rhodophyta; class Florideophyceae; order Gracilariales; family Gracilariaceae; genus Gracilariopsis; species Gracilariopsis chorda. The sequence continues at coordinate 57,329 of NBIV01000197.1, forward strand.
TTCTTCAAAAGATTACCCTGATCGTCAGCTGAAGATAACTGGGGTTGTGTTTGGATCTATAATTCAGTATGGTCTTATTGCGGGCGGGCTACTCGGCCATGCAGTTTGTTGTGTGCTAGATGCCCTAAGAACCGTCGAACCGGCTCCACATCCAGTTGGGAGACTCACTGAGTTTGGCTTATGCGCTTTAGAACGCTTTGAAGCTCGTTGCTATAAGTGGGCTCAGTTCTGTTCTCATATGCTGGAGCTGCCAAGGCTAGAAGAAATTGCACCAGGGCTTATCGGTGAGGTTCAACAAGCCCTCGATATCAATGGAGCTGTGATTCCCAGTGCTAGTGAAAAGAAGAAAGGCCTTGCAGAAATGGACAGGCAAACAATTATTGAACCAATCCACTCAACTGAGGGAGGAGTTCCCACTGTGTCACCCTTCCGAAATCCTGCAGCAGATGCTGACGCTGTTGGCAAACTTGTTGAATGTCCTCCTCTTTCTGCGAGCACTACTCCGCTGAAACGAAGAAGTGTTTCTTCTACGCCATTGAGGTCATCTCCAACGGGGGGAGTTGATGGCCCACTTGGACTCTCTCTTTTGTATTTATCGAACCTTCTTGGTCTATCTGCTGATGAAGCAAGTCTAGTAATTGTACCCGGCGAAATCACCCAGGACAAAATGAAGTGCGTTTTCAACAACTTGTCTCAAGCAATGGTGGACGAGAAAGTAATGGAGATGCTAGCGATACTCAAGCCCGAATTCTTCGATTTCTTTGCGGTCTACATTGTTGTGAAACGCGCTTCATTGGAAGCGAACTTCAATAATCTCTACATCGACTTATTGGAGAGGATGTCGGAAAAGACTATGTCTTTGCTTCCTCTAGTTTGCCGAACGACCTACAAGCGAGTTAATGTTTTGCTGGCTGTTGATAGGTCAAAAACGTCGGCAGACCGGGGAATTTTGAAGAGCCTTGGAAGTTGGATAGGGTCCCTTACGCTGGCCAGAAACAAACCTATTCTCCGTCGTGAACAAAATCTGAAAGAAGCCCTTCTAAACGCGTACTCGAACGAAAGACTTACAAAAGTGATTCCTTTGGTTGCAAAAGTATTAGAAGCATGTCGAGATTCCAAGATCTTTAAGCCTACTAATCCGTGGGTACGAGGCGTGCTAAGCTTAATGAAAGAAATATACTCCCTCGCAGATTTGAAGTTGACCATGAACTTCGAATTGCAGATACTTTCAAAGCAGATTGGTATTGACTTGAACAGAATTGTGCCATCAAATCTTCTGACGTCACCACCCAATCCTGATAAGACTCAGAATCCACATTTCGTGACGAAGGAAACAAGTGCGTCACCACCACAAACATCTCCAACAGCCACTGCATCGTCTTATCCCGAAATCAGGCGTAGGTACACTGAAGGAGTCGTTGGCTCAAGATCTGCTGCACCCATCTTTACGCTCTCCAAACAGCGCAATGGTCTGCCGTCTTTGTCGAAGCCACTGCCTGCTGGCCCAAGTGCTTCTGGTGGTGGTTTGAACATGAACCATAATCTTCCTTCAGCCAAGCTAGGTGCACTAGTGCATGAATCTGTCGGGAAAATCTCAAATACGCTGCAGGGCGCATCGATTTCTTCGAGTATGGTCGGGTCCTTGCAAGGTCAGAGGAATCCATTGCACCTGCAGGACACACAGAGTACAATGGGTATCGGGATGGTGCCAATACGTTCATCTTATTGGACTGAGAGTTCTGTTGGTGCTCCAGAAATGCTTGTACCATACCTTTTCGCAGCTGGTGACTGTCAGTCCTTCATCGAGCCTGCTGGAGTCTTCTCCGAACTTGAAACGACTGATTCCAATAGCTATTGGTCACACAATTAGGGAAATCATTCAACCTGTCGTCGAGAGTAGTTGCTCTATCGCATACTTGACGACGAAGGAGCTCACATCAAGGACGTTGCCAATGAGCATGATCTTGGCAAAGTCAGGAGAGCAGCAATGCAAATGGTGCAACAGCTAGCAGGATGTTTGGATTTGGTGACTTCCAAAAAACCATTAAGGATATCTATGGGAAACCGGCTTTGTACGGTTTTGAGTCCCAGTGTCGTTGCAGACCAGAACATGATAGAACAAGCAGCGCAAGTGATTTGCAATGCTAACCTTGACATTGGTTGCGCCGTTATCGAGCGTCATGCGAAGAAAAAGCAACACGGGACTTAAATGAAAAGATTGGGTCTGCGTTTGCCAACAGACGGCAATCAAGTTCTGCGTACACCTATGGTATGATCCCGAGACCAGACTTGTATGCAGTGTATAATGAATTCTCGAGAATTCATTGGACGGGTGTAGGATCACAATTTGTTACACCGGCATCTACTTCCGAGCCATATCCTACGGCCAGTCAACCCCCGTTATCTAACTCTGCCGATTTTACGCCAGGGGTTACCGGTTTTCATCAATCCAGCTAGGTCTCTTCAGGCCATTTCATACCTGAGCAAAGATCTGGTACTGCTAATCAGGACGCAAAAGCGTCTCATCGATTCTCTTCGATTCGCCCCGCTCCAAGAGTGCTTGGCTCCTCACAAACAAGAACCGAAGTGTGGTCGAATCTTTCGGTTTCAGAAAGAAGGGTACCTGTGACGACTTCAGCGGTGGAGCACCCCACAAAGCCACTATTGATGATTGCTACTCCGCCTCCGCGCTTGGCTCCCTCTTCGGCTCTTTCGGCTCTCCTCTTTCGAAGAGGATTCTAATATGTATCGTAAAGCTTATGTCCTCATTTTGGAAAGCCTTTGTGAATATTGTCGGAGATTGTCGAAGGAGCTTGCTACCTGGTTGGCGTTTTCTGAAGAACGAAGAAAGCTCAATCTAGAATGTATTTTGGCATTCCGCAGACCTGGCTCTCCACTCAGCAAGACCAGCTATGATGAGATTCTTGCAAAAGCTATAGACAATGCTAGAAACGTGACAGGACTGGATTTCGCTTGTTCCCTTGTACGGAAAGCAGTTATTGAGGAGCCATTAGCTACCGCAGGTGACTTTTATCTAACACTTGAAGGTATTTTGAAAGTCGCACGGACGCAAAACACCGCGAATACGTCTATGACCGCAGATGAACTACTCGCACTCGTAGACGCTGCATGAACCGTCGTTCACAAAGCAGACGCAACACACGGATCGGGTAGTACAAACACTGAGGCCAACACGACTTCAACAAGACATTTAAAAGACCCAGAAAATATCGATCTCATGGGTTCAAGGAAAGTAGTCGCGCAAGTTCTTCTTGAGTGGCATCGAGTCTTGACTGCTGATGTTAATCGATAAATTCTAGACCAAGCGGTTATGAACTTCATGGAACAGGCAAGTGCAAGTCTCTTGGCGACAACTGACACCGTAGAGAAATTCTTCCAAGTAGCTGTAAAGATCGTGACCACAGCGACTTCTCTGCTTCTGGAGTCTATAGCGAGCGAATCAGGAATATCAACTGATATTATTGAGCCCCCCTACACCTCAGTTGAGAGTCTGATATGTATGCTGAGCACACTCTGTCATATAGACAAAGTTGGATCCGCTTCTAAGAAAATCAAGGGGGTGCATTTACTCTGCCATTTCTACGTCACTGTTGCGAAGGATATGCTAAAGCGATGCAGCAAAGAGATCTGAGGGCACATTCTCATATACTAACTGGTATAATGGCTCAGTTTTCAGTTGGCTCGAATGTGAAGGAACGGAGCGGCACAGATGAATTTGAACCGACTGTTGATCAGTTTCCTATAGCGTTCTCCCATAAGCTTCAGGGCCTTTCTTCGAAGGCAGAAGCTATAAAGTTCCTAGATGACAAGCAAGACGGTCTTTTTTGATGGGTACGTGATCTTGGAAGCCTTACACTTGAAGATGCAGAAGTCAATCTTGACAGTCTTTCCGTTCAAGGAGGACTAGTAGGCGTCCTAAGCTTATTTTCGCCGTCAAGGATACCCCCGTTTGCTTTCTACTGGCTACAACTCCTAGCAAACAAAGAATTATTCCCGAGTCTACTTTCTGTTAAGAACGTGAATGGTGGGCCTTTGTTTCGGCATTTGCTTCTTTCGTTTCTTCAGTTCATCTCTGGATATCTGAAAAACTCTACTGAACCGCTCTCAATGGTGGTTCGAACGCTTTATAATTGGTTGCTGAGAGTGTTGCTAGTTGTGGTCCATGACGTTCTGGAGTTCTTGTGCGCATATCACCTGGACTTCTGCAATGTTATACCTAGTAGCTGCGTTCAGCTTCGTAATTTGGTTCTGTCGTCGTTTCCGAAACAAATGCGCCTTCGTGATCCGTTCGCCCCTGATCTGAACATGAAGAGACTACCAAAAATGATGAATCCTCCCTTAATACTATCGAATTTTGTGACTCCGTTACAGGGTAGTGGCATGACAGGGGTGATTGATACGTACTTGAAATCGAGTGGAAGGCTCAGTAGGTAAGGGATGTCACTTGATCTTGTGAAGTATATCCGCTTCACTGGTGACCAGGGACAGACCAGGTACAGTCTTACTGTACTAAATTCTTTGGTCGTGTATCTGTCCCAGAGTGCTACTTCCGGTTCGGGTGACCGTGATATCTTGACCAGCCCTTCTACGTATATCATTCGTTTCTTTACTTTTCAACTCGACTTCGAGGGGCAAACACATCTTTTCAATGCACTTACAAACCAACTGCGTTTCCCCAACAGTCACACTATGTACTTCAGGAATATGATCCTCATGTTATTCCGCGAATATAATAGCGAGTGGGTGAAGGAAGAGATTGCAAAAGTGCTGGTCGAGAGGCTAATTGCGAACAGACTACCACCGTGGGGACTACTAACTACTTTTGTTGAGCTGCTGAAGAATCCTGATTACAACTTTTGGAACTACTCGTTCGTGACTTGTGCGCCTGAAAATGAGGACCAGTTTCAGAATGTTTCAAAGCATTGCAGGGCGCCTTCATTTCAGAATAGACGCCAATCACTGGTGTCTGTGAAGTAGGGCGGACAACCATGGCTAGACAGAACTAGTATTAGCGTAAAGCATTTCTCATTGTATACATTGTAGAAGGCCTACCCTATAGCCCTAACTATCAACAACGTGGGACATAATTACCAAGCACTAGAATAGGCAAGATATTCCGCAAGAAATCCCAACTGCAATTTATCATTTTCGTACGTGGTGAATGTTCTTTACCACGATGTGGACACCATTGGTACAGGAAGCATTGATATCTCTACTTCCCAGCCAAAAATTGGACCTCGTTACGGATTTGATCCACATCATCATTCACCGAGCAGTTAAGCAGTATTATTCGCCGATCTTGTTATGCTATACTCCCATTTCACCCCAAGAGTCACTCGTCGAGTGTAACGCTATTGTTCATGCTGACCATTCCATGGAACATCAGAATCTCTGTAGCGATTCCGGGCTCTCTCCATAAAGGAGGTATGATCTCCTTGTTCCCGGATGGACTTCTGCATATCATCTGGGAGGCTACCTATGGCTCTTTCAGCAGTTCAAGAGATAAAGTCCTGCTCAGGTTCAATGAATGTAGCCAATGTGTTTTAGCAAAGCCGCCTCAAAAGAAATCAATAAACCAAAAGCAAAGTTAGTCTGTCTGTATCTCACTGACTCCCATGTACCTTCAACTTCTTTTTCCTGTTTCTCCAAGCGACTTGTAATCTTCGAGACGACACAGCGACCAACTCAAACCGTGTAGGTAGATGAACGAACACCATCAGATTCATCGATTCCCAACTTGGGTTCTGCGGCAGAAAGAGTGGCTGAATAACGCATGGCGACAACTCCAGTGAAGCTCTCCAACAAAATACAAGAAGCCGACAAACGTGGCTTGCGTTCCTCTCTTGGATCGCGTCAAACCTGGCGAAACGAAATTAAACCCGGTATAGATAGAATGCAAGCAGTAGCAGAAGCAAAAAATGCGTGGCCACCACAACCACCTCCCCAAAAACCACCCAAACCACCATCAACACCAATACCCCCAACAACACCACATACAACAGCCCTTAATGATAACAAAAGTAAATCAAAAGGCAGTAGAGAAACTAGATAGCATTGTTCTCCGCATCAGGTCTGGACTTTTCAACCATCTTTTTAAATCTCCTCAGCAGATGGATATGGTTTTGTTGTAGTAATTCCACCAAATCCTCATCATGCAGATCTCGAGCTCTTCTGATCTGCATGGAGCTCTCTGCAAGATACGTTGCTAGTTTGACACGATGATCAAATTCTTCCCTCTGCTTTTCTTCATCTGACTTCTGTGACCCTGCATTCCTGTCACGTTCTATGGCAAGATGCTCCCGCAAAATTGTCGTCTGTTCCTCTGAAATCTTATTGGATTGAACCACTCCTTTCGATATTTGACCATGATCCTTATAGCTTCCACTGTTTCGTATCCCAGAGCTTCTCCTTCGCTCCACCGCAGCCTGATTCTGTATTCCACTCCCTAAGCAACCCTCTTCAATACCTCTTTCATCCTCCTCGATGAGCTTCGAGGTTATTGAGAGCAGATCTTCCGCCTCGTTTGCGGTACCGATGCGCGATACGCGAAAAAAGACATAAGCCCGTTTCGAATCGGCAATCAGTTCACCTTTCGGGGTCACCCGTAGAAAGCTGCAAATGTTACTTGGATCGTTCTGCCCTGACGTAGACCAGTTTGCCCTAGCTATAGTAACCATCTTCTTCACACTCTTGTACTGCTTTTTTAACACGGAAGCGCTACGGTCACATAGAGGTCTCATATTCGATTCTACCTCATCCAATCTCCCAGCAGAACTGTGCTTCGAATCCACGTTCTTATCATTAAATCGATTTGCAATAACTAACCAGTACGAATCCCGCGTCACGTTAGCGTCCAACTCTCTTCGATTCAATGTCTTACCGATAGCCTTATTGAGAGCATTCTTCGGAAGTTCGTAGTCCCGTAAAATTACTATAAGCCTCGCAAATTCATTGAGACTGAAGCTTGGTTCGCTGTGCTCGACTTCTTTATCCACCGTGAGCGGAAATCTAGAGCCTGGGTCTGCCGCTTTGTAATCAACAATAAGTTACATAACCACTTCGCAGTCAGTAAAGTGAAGCATACTAACAAACTCACCTACATCAGGCAAACTAGAAAGTGTAGCACAACGACTGACTGCGTCTCTTTCCCACTCAAGAAAACCTTTGAGTTCATCGTTGGTTGAAAGACAATCCCCGGTACTGGTATCCTCGAAATTTTTAGTGTGAAAATACAACACTAATCTCGAAAGAAGTTCAGTGCGAGCTCGATTACAAATGCGAAGCTTAAACGGCTTCGAAATCGCTTGCAAGTCTTTGACGGTCTTTTCCAACAGAAATGAGTAGAAAAAGGCCATTTTCGTATGTTCGCGAAAAGCGGGTTCATTGTATGGAGAGACAGTAATCTGGGAGGACGAAGCCAAAGCGGTTACATCTTTAGAACCCGGTGCGGTACTGGTGGTTTCATTTCGGTTTAATGGTGTCTCTTGTCGTGTTGTACACTCTGCGTTTCTCGAAAGGGTTGATGGGTGTTTGCGTAATCTCCTGCGAATGGAAGAGATGGGAGCAGGGTTAGGACATTTGCCTGACATGATGGTTGTACGAGAGACGAAGATGAGGTAGGGGTGCGCGAAAAAAACCCAAAGCGCTTGCCGTGGGAGATAATAGATTGTTTATTTTACAACCAAAAGGCGGACAGAACAGGTCCGTGGGGCAGACGGAGGGTCTTCAAATTTGAATGATAGGTTTACGATCGACCAAGTGGCGTGCCCTCGTTTGGGAAGCTTTTCTGCTTACAGAGAAGAGGACTTTAGGAAATTCACATGGTTTTCACGGTCAATACGGTTGCAGGTTGACCCTGCCAATCAACAAGTCTATATAAGCGTGCATCGGCCTCGTTCAAGCTTGTTTAGACACCGCCTGAGCCAGTTATATGGTCGCAATTGTACTATGTTTTGTCAGCGCAATTCGAATGAAACTTGGAGCTGAGCATGGGGAGGTGCTCTTACAATTTTGAGACAGGGCTCCAGGCAGCACTGTTTGCAGCGGTTTGAAACCACTGCGTGTAATGTATTTAAGCTGTTTGTGTGCGATGGTTTTCTTGTGTTTTTTCTCAAACTTTTGTGTAAATAGATGAGCTTGTGCTAATAGCTTTCTAATGAGCTAAAACATACTGGAATTGGTTTAGACTGCCCCAAGATACGAATTTCTCAAACCGGCGGACACAAAAATAAGGACGCCATTTACGAATTAGGAGCAGAGCGTTTACGAAGTGTTATGATTTGTTCTTTGTGCATATGGCAAATTACGTTTCAGGGAATGCGAATATCTTCGCATTCCTTGAAACCTGATTCAAAGAAAACGAAAAATGGAAGCAGCGCATATGTTACAAGTCTGCCGCATTCGTCTCCAGGGAAGCTGCAAATTCAGTTGGATATATAGTCAGCAACCCATTTCTTAATTCCTCTTGTAGGACGTTGACTACAGCTTTCCAGAAAAGCGGTGACTATGACTTCTCTAAGAGGCGAAACAGTACGTCACAAGTACGTCCCTGGTATGCGGATTTGCGGGACTTCGCGCAATTCGCTCGCAAGGATAAGCACACCAAAGGCCAACGGATCGATGAGGAGCTCTCTCTCTTCTCCTCATCCTCCAGGGCTTTAATAAAGTAGTGTAGATTGCCAAGATTCTAACCAGAAGCTGAGAGCACTGGCTCCACGGCGCTCAGGGTAACCGACACCGACTAACAGCGAGTTTTTACGCCCCACACCTGGCACATTCATGATGTATGAATCGTACACCAAAGATGTAACTATCTGCGCACACAATCCTTGACTTGGACCGCTAACCCTTACTCTCGTTTGACGTTACGAGGAGAGGAGGTCTGAACAAGAACTACTTTCGTGCGTTCAACGCTCCCTAACCCTCCAAACTAAAAGGCGTATTTGCATTCAAGTTGCGCAACTCGGAAAGCACACGCTATCCAATGGAAAGCAATTCAACATCTATGGAGGTTGCTTGCAATTGCTCTGTGCTCCTACAAGAATGGCATCTGTTTTCTCTTACTTTCGAGTTAACTTCTCTGGGCTTAGCTCCATATCCGATATTATGTCAATTGAGGAAGGTTTAAAGTTCAATCCCAATCTGACGTTGTCCACCATTCAATTCTCAAGCGATAACCTTAACAGCATCGTGGCTGCTCTAATCACAACCATCATAATCGCAAACCCACAGAGTATCGTGAACAAACTGGTTGCAGTGAGCAAGCAAGACGTCTTCAGCTTCAACTCGTATAGGCGGGCTTTTGTGTTTGCAAATTCGGATGACCCATCTCTCGGTTTCTCTTGTTTGCGTGGTCGATACGGCTTTGGCTTCGGAAATGGTTCTCATACGCAGCTCAAACTAAGAAAGAAACTCCTGATAGTTCCACTTTTTGCGCGCTGTACGACACTGGTAGTGAGTATTGGGTCAATATTTATCGCAGTACATTCAGAAAAAAATCTCGATGCTTGCAGCGGAGGAGACTACGCTCTTTATCAGAGACCCGTGAGAGAGCTAGATACGGGGGATCTGCTGTTCTTAATCAGCTATGTGTACCATTGGACCTGAATTCATCACTTAGGGAAGTGAGGTCGTCCCTCTCCATGTGTTCGTTCTTTCTTCCGATTATAGATTCTGATTTTGCGAAGGTGGTCAGCAAGACAGAAGAACTAAGGGTACCAGGACTTTTAATGGCAGGACAGGACTTAAAGATAGGAGCCTTGTTTTCAGTTCTGGTTTCATGTAAGAAGGTTGTAGTGTTGGGGTTCGGGGTGAAGTGGGCAATGCCAAATGGAGATGTTTTTCATTCGAAAGTGTCAAATTATGAGAGCTATGTGCATCTAGGTGTCTTAGCCGATGCTGTGCGGCAACCCACCAAATCGACATGCGAAATACGAAGGGTAGAACCGATATCAGATTCCGCCAATGGTGTGTTTATGGCAAGCCTGGACTGCGCTTTTCCACCCGAGAAAGAGTTCAGTACCCTTTTGGTAGCCATGACGAAGAGCCTCCACTTTCAAGAACAAGAGGAAGTCGCCTTGCGTCATCGAAGATTCGCAAATGGATCGAGTGTCATGGACAGCCGAACCTGCGCTGCAGAAATAACCATAAACCGTCCATTGATGAACCTTATTCTGCTTGTGATCGGAGCAGTGGCTGCATTTGCAGTGAACAAGACTACTGCGGCACTACTGTCATGCAGAGCGGATGTGACTCATCTTGGGTTTCATATGGTGCGCGAGCTTCTGGGACATGACACGCGTGCCAACCCGCTGCAGCACGGTAAAGAACAGGAGCAGGATCAGCGCGTGACCATACGGAGATTTGTGTGCATAAATGAAGAGTCAGCCCATGTGTGCTTCATGGAAGGCGATGGCGACAGAGTGGTACAACATCTTGAAGATAGCAGGCACGTGGCGTGCTGCTCGCAAATTGCCTGTGTAGGTCGTCGTCTGGTAAGACCAAATGGTTTGACATAAGGGCGAACGGTTAAGGAGGTACAGGCGACGTGCATCGCGCGTGGGCGTGAGGAGGAGCTTTGTTCACCGTACTAGTCTGAAAGATACTTGGGCCACTTCACGAGATTTCAAAATAAAAAAGAACCACGTAACTCGCTAGATCTCTCCGTGCCACCGCGAACCTCCATCATGAGAGTAAAGGGGAAATTTGGTCCCCTAAATCGTTTCATCCTCAACATCAATTGCGTCACGAACCGCCTCTAACACTAGCTCCGAGGTTAAATGGAAAGTTATATACTTCTCAAACCGGCAGATGCAACACTCTTGCATTACCCTGACCATGCACCGAGGTGAACTGAAGCTCAATGTTTCATACCCACACCGCTATTAAACATCAACAACTCCAGTGACATCAGCACCAGACTTTGGTACCAATAAACCACCACCCTGCTCGGTTCAACCAGTTACCTGCACCTCTTCGGTCCTAGCCTTTTGGAGCGGCAACGCAGGTTTCCGCAAAATCACTGCTGGAACTGCATCTAGTCCCGCTTTGGTAGCACGGTTCACATGTACGCTGTCCAAAGAATTTCGTGCCCTTGCGAATGTCGGATGCACAGCAATCATAATCTTTACTGCACCTGGATCCGTCGCCACGACACAACGGGTTTGCGTTCACAGGACAAGTTTCTAAGGGAATCGTGTTCGGGTTAATGTTTGACTTGTCTCCGTTTCCGCATTGCGAGCATGTAATTATCAAAGCCGTATTCTCACCCTTCCGGAATGCGTAGAATAAAGCGCCATGATTGAGATCATATTGCACTGCCTGTCCTGTCGAACGCCGTGGCCACCTCATTGTCAGTCATAACGGACGTGGCTGGAGTCCGAGATGATATGCTTGACTCACAATGGATTGAAGTACGTGTCCTAGATCATGTTGTTTACTGACAAAGGCTAGAAGTACGTGGTTCTTAGTTTCTGTACGGATATTCCACTAGTTAGGGAAGTACAGGCCCCGCTGTGTTTGACACCCGCCCCCACCGTCAGCAGTACCTAAAGGCTGACGGATGGTGCGGCCAGTAAATTCGAAAAAACCAGCAGGTGTCTGATTGAACTCCTCTCTTGCTTTCATCGCTCTGGTACGAGCCACCACATTTTTTCAATCGACCAAACTAGGTTTTAGCACTACGTCAGAAGGTGGAAGGAAACACTGCGCTGTCTTTAACGCAATTGCTGCAGCGGCAGCAGCTGGAAATGAAGAACTTATCTTCGTCTTTTATGAAGGTGGAGGTGGCGTTTTACGAGCTTTCGCTTGTTTATCTCACTAACTTGGATCACACCAGGAAGGCGGAATTTGATAAACGCCTCAAAGGAGTAGAAGAAAAGCAACGTGGAATTATGGAGCTGGTAGACACGGCCGAGAAGCGGATCGAGACAACCCAGAAGTTGATCGCGGCGTCAGAGAGCGTGCTTACCGGTATTGTTGGACTGGACCGCAGGCGTGGATCGAGCTACCGCATACCAGTGCTGCCTTCTTTCAGTGGAAGCCGGTCTACAGCTACCGAAAATCTGTTCGAGTCCCTTGGAGAAATCAAAGCGCTATTGGAGGCGCACGAGGTGCCTCAGTGCCTATGGTACTCAGTGTTGCTAGCGACTCTAAACGGATTTGATCTCCAATGGGCAGAGAGTAACCTTTTTTGTTTCAGCTCGCAAGAGCTATACGCAACATTCCTTCACCATTTCGGGTCTCCTGCAATCTGAGGCAAGCTGGTTCGTGAGCTCATGACGATTGTCCACAAGCCTTCGAAATCCGTGCAAGAATATAGCGACAGGTTCATGAGCCTCATGGCCCGCATTGGTCGTCGCCATGACGACGAGTCGCTAGTTGCAGTTTACATCGATGGTCTGGACACTGAAGTGCAAAATTTCACCAATGTGACCCGTGCAGCTACTTTGAATATGTGGAACCGAAGGAGCCAAGGGTCTCCTCCAGTTTCAAGCTCAAGTGAGATCTCCAGCACGATCACGTTATACTCATCTCGTTCCTCGAGGCGCAAGATGGAACAGACCAACAAGAAGGAGTCGACGGGTAACCACAGCAACAAGACGTCGTAGGACAAACATGGCACCTCGACGAACCCCAGGTCCGAGAAGGGTCATTCGAAGACTGATGACTTGGACCAGAGGAAAGGAAAATCGCTGGACGCCACGACGAGGGAGCAACTCAGGAAGGAGAAGAAATGCTTTTAATGCAGAAAGCCGTCGAATCCGGTACATAAGTGCGAAGACGGCGACAAGAAAGAGCCTTAGGCTGCGAACCTCCAGATAGAGGATATCTGTGGGTCCTGCGACAATCTCAGTGACGCGTGGCAGCCAGTGGACGCCCATGCGGACCTCATGACGCTGTTCGGATACGATGATCACGATATGCGCGCCAGGCTTCTCTCGAACGTCGCAGAAAGCGAGAGAACAAAGGAACCTACCCTACACGCCTTGCGCCGCCCCCGAAGACGCCATGGAACTTCTGTACACATCAGTTCAGATCAATGGTGTTGAAGGATAGGCCATAGTAGACTCAAGGGCTACGTGTACTTTCCATATCATCCGATTTCGCACTGAAGCTCGGCATTCCAGTTCAAGAACTATCGGGCAGCATACGAGATGGCTGTGGAAAGGTGATGGCAGACTGCAAGGGTCTAGCTAAGTTCACGGTAAGCAATGGAACTCGCTCGACGCAGCTAACGGCCGAACGCATGCAGATGCCATCGAGGAGATATATGATCATTGGATTGCCGCTATTTCCGGTGTTTGGATACTCTGTTGAAGGAGCACCTCAAGCAGTCGAGACTCCAAGTGATGAAGACCAAGGCACGCCAGATCCCGTGCCGATCAAGACTGGTGCCGTATTCGAAGCACCCGGCAGGGCAGAAGGAATCTCGAATGGTGTCGCGAGTGCCCCCAAACGCAGCCAAACAATCCCTGTTTCAGCGCGTTGCACGCATCTGTTGGCAATCTTGCGCATACAGCCTTCATCAACCGCGCTGATATTAAGTCTGGTGAACTTCGTGTCTCAAAAGGATGAAGCTTGTGTCAGCTCTAAAATTAACAAATGGTTCTCAGCGAAGGTTATAAAACTCCCACCTCATGACTGCACCAATGCTTCCCCTATCCTTAGCGTCCCGAAGAAGGACGGAAATGGGAACAGGATTGATGTCCGTCCAGTTACCGACCTGAGGCGACTCAACTCGTTGCTCCCAGACTCGGACTATTCTTTCCCCTACTTTCAGGAGATATTGCATGCTGTAAGATCGGTATCACGGTCTGAAGCAGTGTTTACGAGCCTTGACATAATGTAACATGTTTGCTTCTTCATGTTCCATAAAACGGGTTCATCATTCACCTTCACTAGTATGCCAGTTGTAGACTTTTGAGTTTTGCAACAACCAGTCCAGTCAGCATCACAGAATGCTTCCATTGGAGCACGACTTTCCGACGGGAAGTAAAGACAAAGGTTCTTCGTGCTTTTAAGTATCTAAAGACGCGTATTTACAGTGCAAGGTGCCTTTGACAAGGATTCTGTACCTGTCTCTCTAAACTTGATACCGCCAACATAATATAACGCCTGATGCCACTGCCATTTACATCAGGTGACCAACCAATTTACGGTATTTTGCGTGACCCAATGATGAAAGAATTGTTTCACTATGACCTCTCGCTGAAACATTACAAAGTGACGATAATGGAGTCTTTGCTGGGTTCCCACTGCAGAGATTTTAATCCCGCAGTAGTTTTTCCACAAATTTCTCTTGGCTTGCACGAATGCCGTTCTTATCTCTTTTCAGTTCCAGACCAATGAAAGACTTGGCCTCAACGAGAACTTTTACTTGAAATAGTTTTTTCATTTCCGCCTTAAGGTCTTCCATAAGAGACTTTGAATCGGACAGAGTAATGTTGTCTACAAAGATGACAATAATTATTGTGCCACTTCCTGCCCTGTAAATGTACAGCCTACTGTCCGTCTTCGACTGTTTAGATCCCAGTCGAGTTACCTCTGTGTGAAAGAGAGATCCCCAAATTTGTCGCGCTTGCTTTGCACCATAAACGGATTTCAACAGTAAGCAAACTTTACCAGGAACATAAGAAGAGCGAGAGGCATTCTGGGGTTGCTCCATTATGAACGGTTATTCTAGGTCACCTTAAAGGTAAGGGTTGCTTATATGCATTGTCTCCAAAAGCAGATTCTGTGCGCCTGCCTTGGCGCAAGCTAGTCGGAATGTTTCGAGCCAAGCCACAGGTGCGTACAGATTGTCAGGGTCGTAGTCCAAATATGGTCTTTGCGTATCGCCTCTTACGACACATTGAGCTTTGGGTAAATTTTCTTGAGGACATATAATTATATATTTCCAGTTAAAAGTCCACAGAAATGGAGGTTGTTTCACTCCTGCTTTCCTGCCAATAGATCTCCAAGTTGTTTTCAACGAGAGCATCGTATTCCCTGTGGATTGCTTCTGCCCAATCGGGAATATGTCTTGCTTCTTCGAAACTATTCGGTACCTTAAACGAGTCGTTTCCATCTTTCGAGCGAGAGTGTGCATGTAAGCAGTGCACATGAGCAGCGTCATGGTACTCCTGTTCTTCTTCATCGAATCACTGCTCAGCCTCTGTCCGGCCCAAGGGCGAGAAGTCAAGTAGCGTGTTGATGGATGGTAGACAGTCCTTTGATACCTTGAAATATTTTTGCCTGACTATGATCACCTTCTTGGTGGAAGGGATATAAACTCTGTATAGCTTTTGAGTGCATTGCATTCGAACGAAATGTCCCTTCAAAAATCGGGGTAGCAACTTCTCATTCGGTGCAGTATCAGAACGATATATATACGCATGACATTCTTTTCCGGACTTAAAAAGAGTGGAGAATTCGGGCTTTTCACCCAACCATTCCGTGTAGGGGACTTTTATGCCGATTCTGCAGTTTGATAAGCGGTTCCGTATCCAATTTGCAAGGGATATGGCTTCTTCCCAAAGCTGTAGAGGTAGTTGGGATGCGTATAGAAACGTTCGAGCCGTCTTTTACAAATCCTGGATGATTTTCTCAGCAGCGCCGTTCGACTCGTATGCATAAAGTGGTGTGTATTCAAAGATTACTCCGTTGTCCAATGCATAAATGACGAACTCGTTCGCTTTATTCTCGCCCGCTCCTTCAAGGCGACCGCGATATAGACGGTTCCTTGGCTGTTCATTTTCAGCGAGAGCCTTGTACCACTTTATGGACACGAAGAACTGTGATTTAGGCGATATGAAGTGAATCGAGGATGCTCTTGTGGCGTCATCAAGGAGTACCTGCATGTAATTTGATCCTTGTAATGACGGTGGGTTGATGGGACCAGTTAGTTCTGTATGTGTGAGCTCCAGTGGGGAAGTCGCTAAGGATGAAGATCGTTGTGTGGAGCTCCTCTCGATTCTGCTTCTAAGCATGGTGTGCAATGGATGTTTTGAACATCGGATTGCCACAGATCGGGTACATCATTGGAATGGTGAGCGGTGGAGAGTAATCGGTATTTTGCAGGATTTCCTAGTTTTTCATGCAATTCTTTTGCTATATCTCAAGGTGCTGTAAAACTGGCCTGAGCGCGAAGCGGAGGGACTGGGTTTGTTAATGGATAAAGTCCATTCTTCGCTTTGCATTGGTGAAGCAATGCTTGGTTTCTAGAATCCTTTATGATGAACTCGGTAAAGGTATTATGGCTTTTACGTTGGACACCAGCAATTCAGGTGACGCGGAAGATCTAACGATCGAACAGGAGCAAGAAGCCCCTGCTCTCAGCTTTGCGTCACCACAAGGGGCACCGTCCCGTTCACAGACGCCGTCTTCACCCACATCATACACTTCAGTGGGATCCTTTGGGAACGTCACCTTGGCAAATACTCGAAGTTACCCACCACCTTTAAGGATGTGTTTGTCCCAAGAACCGGTGCACTGCATCAATCTCACTCCAGCAATGAGGGCCGCCATCCTTCAAGAGAGGGAGAGGAATTTCTAGGTAGCGAAAGACATCTATTCGTAGAATGATAGTTACCATACCACTTATGGCGATTTCCGTTCCCGTCAAGGTCTTTATGCATACCGCACTCCATTTGGGAAAGCAGCTCAACCAGTTTCAGCACCACCTATGCAGGTACTGTTCGCCCCAGCTGATGCTCCTATCACCTTGCAAGGGAACGCTGTGACCCCTATTGCACCGCTGCAACCGGGCGCAGCGCCTGCAACTCCGACACCTTCTACTGAGGAAAACCCTCAGAATTGCGCGTAGAGGCTCCACGTGGCTCCTATCCGTCGAGCCTCAGGCCAACGGAAGCCGCCTCTACGAAAAGGGGGTAATCTTTGTGCCAAGCTGCAAAGAAATTGGTGGACCCCCCACGCCAAAACGCAACGAAATTACTGGACACGCCATTTTCAGCGGACCCATCCACCACCTTTGAGGAATCAGTATATCTGCTCCGACGCGATAACTATACAGTATTTGTTTCCTTAGGATGCTCGCCTCTCGCATCAAACACTGCACGTGCCATCTTGGACATAGGCACCAATCCTTCTGGTGGTCCATAATATAGAGCCTTAACCTCGAGGCGATGGTTTTGTTGAACCTTTCCGCTTGGCCATTCGTCTGTGGATGGTAGGCGGTGGTGAAAAGCTGTTTCTTCCGCAGCCTTCCCGAGATGGCGCGGAAGAGTTTCGCCGCGAAATGTGGACCATCATCCACGAGGAGGTACAGGGCTAATCCCGTATGGGTAGACGTAATTCTGCAGAAAAGCGTCGGCAATAACTCCAGGCGTGGTGCTCCTCAGAAGAATGGCGCGGGTGAGCTTTCGAAAACCTTTCGGTGATAACCAGGATGTACGGTATCCTCGATCCGACTTCGGTAGAGGGCCCAATCTATCGATAGCCACAAACTCCAAAGGACCTGAAGGAGGAAACAAGGCTATGGGATTGCTGTGCGTTCTTATGGTACCCCTATTGGCGGAGCATGAACGGCAGTCCGCCACTGTTTGGAAAGCATTGTTGGCCATTTGTGGCCCATACAACTCTCTCCTCATGTTGAGATACATGCGGGAGTCACCGGGGTGTCTCGCGAGGCGCGGATAATGCGAGATACACAGAACCCTAGCCTGGAAGCTCGCCGGTACCACGTTTTGGAGTGCGCTGTCGATTGGTGCGCAGCGCACAAACACGCTATCCCTGTCTATATCCAAGAAGGATGTGGTGTGTCCAACAGTGGAAAGGCTCACCTTACAGAAAGGTTACGTGCTCTGCTTCTTCAAGAATTCTTCCATTGTTATCGGAAATACTTCCTTCTCCTCATAGACCAGGGCAATCACCTCAGGAATTCGTTCATATATTCCACTCAGTTTATTAAATTCCACAAAATCTTATGCAAGTTCGCTTCCATACTCCGTGCCACATAGGGTGAGGGACGGGACGGTGTCCTCCAAGGAGTTAATATCTTCTCTATCGGTATATATACGGGACAGAGCGTCCGCTGCCTGTTGTTTCACGCCTGGGCGGTGAACGATATCAAACTCGTACTCCAGCAGGCGCAACCTCCAACGTTCTAGGCGTCCGGAAGCGTCCGTCATGGACAATATCCAATTCGGTGGAGCATGATCAGTCCTCAAGGTGAAGCGAGTACCCTCCAAGTAGGGGCGCAGTAGTATTACTGCCCACACGATAGCGAGACATTCCCGTTCGGAGGTGGAGTAGTTCCGCTCCGCCTGGGAGAGGCTATGAATGCAGTAACCTACTGGCTGCAGTCCACCTTCCGGTTGTTCTTGTAGGAGAGCGCATCCCACCTGGTACTTACAGGCGTCCGTATCCAAAGCCATGCGTGCGTGCCGTTTCAGTAGAACCAATATCGGAGGTTCAATCAGCTTCCTCTTCAGGATGTAGAAAGCTCTATACTCCTCGTCCGTCAAGGTGCGACTCTGTATTGGTTTACGTTTTTCCAAAAAGCGGTTCAATGGGGCCGCTGGGACAAGCCTGTGGAAGACGCTGCACAAACCTAGGCAGGAACGTGGTTTCATCTGGTTCGTGGGCGGTTTGGCTTCCTTGATCACGTCTTTAGTTTTGCTTTATACCTGTAGGCGACTGGGGAGCACTACATGTCGCAGGTAATCTACGGAGAATTTAAAAAGAAGCAGTTCTCCAGCTTCAGGGCTAGGCCGGCATCCTTCAGGAGTTGGAGGACGTGTCTCGCATGCGTGAAGTGCTCCTCCACGGTGCAGGAGTAGATAATGGCGACGGAAATGTATACTAGGGCGTAATGTCAGTTCACCTTTGACAAGACTATGTCAACTGCTCGCTGGAATGTGAAAGGGGCTTTTTTTAATCCGAAAGGCATCCCTAGGACTCTGATTATGCCACAGTTGGGGGCAAACGTTGTCTTTTCCTTATCGGCATCGTCCATCTAGATTCGCCAGTTTCCATTTTTGGCGTCCAGAGTAGAGAATACCGACGCATCGCCTAAGGAGTCGATACATTCATCCATGCGGGGTATTGGGTAGGAATCTCACAGTTTCCTCATTCAAGCGCCTTTAATCGATACAAAAAATCAGAGATCTATCTTTATTCTTGGCGAACACCACCGTGGAGGCCCGTTCGGAGGTGTACGGCTCACTCACGCCCTTGTCCAACATGCGTTGGATCTCCTGACGCTCGAAATTGCCTGCATGGGGTCCGGCTTTCTTTGGAAGTTGATGTACCGGTTTCGCCTCGGGTGTTAACTGGACTCAGTGCTTGGTTAAAGTTACTTGGCCCAAACGGCCAGAACACATATCCTCAAAATTTGAACACATTTCTATTATCCTTTGGCGATAATTTACGAATTTCTCGCCACTTTGGAGCTCCTCCTGCCATAGGGCAGGGGGTGTCTCCCTAGGAGGCGACGGTGAAGAATCAGTCTCCATTGCGGTGAAAGTGTCCTGTATGGCGAGGTAATCCTTTGGCGGGATCTGAGCCAGTCCTGTACGAGCGGGCATAGCTATCCCCACTACGGTGCCCTTGTGGAGCCTGAAAGGAGACTCCTTAAGGTTGCCAACGACTACGATGAAGGGGATGGTTGGCACTATTTACATGACACTATTTACCACCAAGGAGTGTTTGCATTGTAGTAAGATGAGGGCTCCCCTGCAAGAAGAACATACCAGAGGTGGATGATCGTACCCAGACTTCAGCGTGGCTTCTCGCGGCTATCTGCACACTTTTCACTGTGCGGAGTTTGTTCGACTGCGTCTCCTTTGGAAGTCTACCCAATTGACGCTCATTTGCGTCGGATCTGGCAGATGCAGACACGATATCTACAGGGGCGGCATTATGAAATGTCACCTTAGGCAGGCGTGGGTAGATGGCACGCACATACCGGTCTACAAAAGAAGTCCCCAGTATGCAGCGTGCGGCCAAGTTTATCACCACCAGGAACCACATTCTCATGTCTAAGTATCCGATACAGAAATGTAAAGGCAAAGCCCTGAGGATGGCATTATCTACTCCCGCACCGTGAAGGAGCACTTCACGCATGTGAGACACGTCCTCCGACTACTGAAAGATGCCGGCCAAGTCCTGAAGCTAGAGAAGTGCTTCTTTTTCAATTCCCTGTAGATTACCTGGGACACGTAGTGCTCCCTGGTCGCCTACAGGTAGAAGGCAAGACTGAATACGCGATCCAGGAAGCCAAACCGCCCACGGACCAGACGAAACTACGTTCCTGCCTAGGTTTGTGCAGCGTCTTCCACAGGCTTGTCCCAAATATCCCCCAAATAGCGGCCCCATTGAACCACCTTTTGGGAAAAGGTAAACCAACACACAGTCGCACCTTGACAGACGAAGAGTATGGAGCTTTCTATATCCCGAAGAGGAAGCTGATTGAACCTCCGATATTGGTTCTACTGAAACGGCACGCACGCATGGTTTTGGATACGGACGCCTGCAAGTACCAGGTGGGATGCGCTCTCCTACAAGAACAACCGGAAGGGGGACTGCAGCCAGTTGGTTACTGCATTCGTAGCCTCTCCCAGGCGGAGCGGAACTACTCCACCTCCGAACGGGAATGTCCCGCTATCGTGTGGGCAGTAATACTACTGCGCCCCTACTTGGAGGGTACTCGCTTCACCCTGAGGACTGATCATGCTCCACCGAAGTGGATATTGTCCATGACGGACGCTTCCGGACGCCTAGAACGTTGGAGGTTGCGCCTGCTGGAGTACGAGTTTGATATCGTTCACCGCCCAGGCGTGAAACAACAGGCAGCGGACGCTCTGTCCCGTATATATACCGATGGAGAAGATATAAACTCCTTGGAGTACACCATCCCGTCCCTCACCCTATGTGGCACGGAGTATGGAAGCGAACCTGCATAAGATTCTGTGGAATTTAATAAACTCAGTGGAATATATGAACGAATTCCTGAGGTGATGGCCCTGGGCTATGAGGAGAAGGAAGTACTTCCGATAACCATGGAAGAATTCCTGAAGGAGCAGAGCACGTAACCTTTCTGTTAGGGGAGCCTTGCCACTGTTGGACACACCACATCCTTCTTGGATATAGACAGGGATAGCGTGTTTGTGCGCTGCGCACCAATCGACAGCGCACTCCAAAACGTGGTCCCGGCGAGCTTCCAGGCTAGGGTTCTGTGTATCTCGCATTATCCGCGCCTCGCGAGACACCCCGGTGACTCCCGCATGTATCTCAACATGAGGAGAGAGTTGTATTGGCCACAAATGGCCAACAATGCTTTCCAAACAGTGGCGGACTGCCGTTCATGCTCCGCCAATAGGGGTACCATAAGAACGCACAGCACTCCCATAGCCTTGTTTCCTCCTTCAGGTCCTTTGGAGTTTGTGGCTATCGATATATTGGGCCCTCTACCGAAGTCGGATCGAGGATACCGTACATCCTGGTTATCACCGAAAGGTTTTCGAAAGCTCACCCGCGCCATTCTTCTGAGGAGCACCACGCCTGGAGTTATTGCCGACGCTTTTCTGCAGAATTACGTCTACCCATACGGGATTAGCCCTGTACCTCCTCGTGGATGATGGTCCACATTTCGCGGCGAAACTTTTCCGCGCCATCTCAGGATGGCTGGGGAAGAAACAGCTTTTCACCACCGCCTACCATCCACAGACGAATGGCCAAGCGGAAAGGTTCAACAAAACCATCGCCTCGAGGTTAAGGCTCTATATTATGGACCACCAGAAGGATTGGTGCCTATGTCCAAGATGGCACGAGTGTTTGATGCGAGAGGCGAGCATCCTAAGGAAACAAATACTGTATAGTTATCGCGTCGGAGCAGATATACTGATTCCTCAAAGGTGGTGGATGGGTCCGCTGAAAATGGCGTGTCCAGTAATTTCGTTGCGTTTTGGCGTGGGGGGTCCACCAATTTCTTTGCAGCTTGGCACAAAGATTACCCCCTTTTCGTAGAGGCGGCTTCCGTTGGCCTGAGGCTCGACGGATAGGAGCCACGTGGAGCCTCTACGCGCAATCCTGAGGGTTTTCCTCAGTAGAAGGTGTCGGAGTTGCAGGCGCTGCGCCCGGTTGCAGCGGTGCAATCGGGGTCACAGCGTTCCCTTGCAAGGTGATAGGAGCATCAGCTGGGGCGAACAGTACCTGCATAGGTGGTGCTGAAACTGGTTGAGCTGCTTTCCCAAATGGAGTGCGGTATGAATAAAGACCTTGACGGGAACGGAAATCGCCATAAGTGGTATGGTAACTATCATTCTACGAATAGGTGTCTTTCGCTACATCGAAATTCCTCACCCTCTCCTGAAGGATGGCGGCCCTCATTGCTGGGGTGAGATTGACGCAGTGCACCGGTTCTTGGGACAAACAAATCTTAAAAGGTGGTTGGTAACTTCGAGTATTTGCGAAGGTGACGTTCCTAAAGGATCCCGCTGAAGTGTATGATGTGGGTGACGACGGCGTCCGTGCACTGGACGGTGCCCCTTTTGGTGATGCAAAGCTGAGAGCAGGGGCGTCCTGCTCCTGTTCGATCGTTAGATCTTCCCCGTCACCTGAAGTGCTGGTGTCCAACGTAAAAGCCGTAGCCGTACGATTCCTTGAGGCAGAGGGCTCGTCCAAAATTGGAGCGTGGGTTCGCCGTGCCGCGCCGTGGGTGTCCCCGTAGGATTGCGCAGAACGCGCTAACTCCATTAAGATGGGCCGAAAATGCTTGTTCAAATGGTTGTGCACCCTCGCGCTTATTGAATGGAAAAGTCCCTCGATGAAAAACAACTTTAACCGCCGTTCGGAGTACACGTTTCCGCACCTTGCTCCAGAGTTTCTGGGAAAACTCCGTTTCGGTCATTCCCGTGCTCTGCCGGTAGGAGATGACGTCAGCGCTGGCATCCGCAATCACCTTGTCTGTGGCTTACCGTTTGAGGAAGAATTTGACCACCTCGGGGTACGTCGTCAGGACTTCCGTTCCATGATCATCCACAATGGCGCTTTCTCCTGTGAGACGGGGTTGCACGAAGGATTGCGCCTGCCCAGTGAGGTAGAACGGAAAGTACCTCATGGTGGCACCTTCGTGCAAGCCGTTGGTATTAAAAGCCAAATTGAAGCGGGTAAGGAATCTCTGCACTGAGATGGGTTCTTCGCTTGGAAAAGTGTATTTCTGCATTTGAATATCCATTCGGCGCTGAATCTTCGTAACTCGTTTAGCAACCGACGTGTCGTACAGAGTGGAGCGATCATTCAACCAGTAGGTTTCCTAATCCACCACCGTGGCGAATAGATCGTTTAATGGGACGATCTTCCTGACCCTGGGTCGTTTCTCCTTAAGAGGTGTGTCGTCCTTTGAGTCGGAACTGTTCTCGGAATCAGGGCCCATACTACTCTCCGAATTGGAGTGTCTCCTATTTCTTCTTCTGTCCCTCCTTTTTGGGCTTCGTCTTTCCTGAGTGATGTGTGGAGGTCTGAAGTGGTCCCTGTTATCGCGATTCACCACCGAAGTATCATGTAATACCCTCCGAAGGTGAGTTTTGTCGCGACCGCTATCCTTTCCTCCTCCGTGGGGTGTCAGGTCCAAACGGTTCATAGCCGTATTATTAGGGTTTCCCTGTTTCACTGCAGTGGTATTCTGTCCTTCTCCGGCGCGAGTAATGGCAATATCCTGTCCTTCTCTGCCCAGCGTTCTCTTAGGTGTTGATAGAGGGAAGCTCTCCTGTACGGAAGATTCACTTTGAAATGCAGCTACTGGTTGTAGCGGCATGGTTTGGGAGTGAGCCTCCGCTTGGATAACCTCGGGTAATCACCTCTAGGAAAGCATCTGAGTCCAAGAGGGCGTCTGCCGCGTGGTGCGCACTTTTGATGGCGATCTCCTCCACTAGGGCGTGATGGCCGGATCTAAGATGCGCCTCGAAACCTGCAGAAATCCGTTCGGCGAGCCCTTGCCAGAGCCAATCGATGAGGCTTGGGGACATAGACTCGATAAATGTATCGGATTCTATCGCACCCTGGGCCTGGATCTCTTGAGACCGTGGCGGTTGCAACTCCAGCTGGGGTTCTTCAACTTCAACTGCGGCATCGTCCCGAGGCATGGCGGGGGTATCTGCTGTCCCCGGATCAGGTAGTCTCCTTAGGCGTTGTCGGAACCGTTCGACACTGGAGCCGGCGGCATACCGTAGGAGACGTTCAGGGTCACCCAGCATGGCGGTGGGTCCTTGAGGGGCGCTGCGTGTGGTGCGTCCACCCTGGGAGCCCAGCACTTGAGAAGCCTGAGAGGAGGTTCCTGTGGTGCAATGCCCCAAAAGGGAAAAGCACCGAAAGACGTTCGAGATCTTCCTCTCACGAGGTGAACCCAGTTGGGTAGAGCCCTCCCAGAGGTGTCACGGCGAAGCCGGTTTGTAAGAAGAGGGACACCTGTCGCGACTCGCGCAGGGAGGTGAAGGCGAAGAATCGGTATCCGCTTGAGCGGGGTGTGATCCTCAGTAGAGGTATGTTTCCACGTAAGTGGGGGTGTGTGAGCGGATGCGCACACGAGGGCCGCGGATAGCGGGAGGTGCTCCCCTGAAAAGGGGAAGGAGGAAGGGCGAAGAGGAGGAAGGAAGGACGACGTGGGTCGCGAGAGCGACGAACCGATACGGCAATGCCGGTGGACAGGACTCCCTATACAGGGCGAAACACCAATATGATTGGAACAATTATACTCCCAAGGATGGGCTTCTTTAGGTGTGCAAGGGGGTTAGATGTCCCGTGGTTTACGGCGTTTCCCTCCAGGGAGGAGTAGAGCACGCGCGCAAGCGGCAAAAACTAGAGCCAATTCCCCAGGTTGGGGTCCCTTGTTGGGAAGGTTTACTTGTGCGACGGCAGTGCGCCGTCGCACTAAGTACTAGCTTCCCAGAAATGGGTGTGAAAATAATAAATAATACTAACTAAAATACTCCACATTTCGTGGCAACATCCACTACTGTGGCCAACCGCCAACTGACCCAAAACCGTGTCCCACGTTTCCATATCCACCATAGTGGGGCGTAGTTCATATACACGCTACACAACTGATAATATCGGGAAAGCGTTCAAATACCAAGAATCCCTCCTTGAGGTCGTTGCACTACATATCCCCTCCCTAAGACGGGAAAACGACCGCGGACGCGGAGGGTTCCCAGACGAAAATGGGTGATAAAAGCGCGTGCGCCGTTTCCGTTTCTCCTTTCCTGGCATAGCCAGCTAGTGTATTATAGTGTTGTAGGGAGCTAGCTGCTCCCTTGAATAAACTTTCCCGTTTAGAACGGTGATTCTCGTTTGAGTTCCCCGTCTTCGACGGACCTTGCCTTGTTATCCCTTCTTCCTGCCCTCCGCTCGTGCGGCATCGTTACCCGACTTGGGCATTAACCAGCGTGGCTAGGGCTGCAGTTCCCGTTTGACGGTGGTATCGCACGACCTGCGATCGTGGGAGGTGTTCAATTGGCTCCCACGTATCCCCACTGGGGTCATACCCGTACCAGCGGACGCGGTATTGTAGAATACCATCCTGGTCCCATGTGTGTCCGACAAGTCGGTCTACTACGAACTCTCGTTCGAAGACCTGCCGGCCGTGCCGGGTGGTGGTTGTATTCCCTTGCGAGGGTTGTCCGCTGCGTGGTATACTACCCCCTATCCGGGTTGTCGGCGATGTCTCCGGCGTTGCCGTGCGTTGTCCTAGTGGCTGCTGCTCATGCGGGAAAATATCCCTCAAGAGGGTGTGTGGCGTCACGGTTTCCTCCGGGAAGTTGTTCCCCAGAGGGTTGTCGTTGTTCCCGTCTTCACGGTAGGCCGGGCGAACCGCCAACCGGCGGGGGACTTGAACTCCGCGAGTGCGGTCTTCTTCACGAACCGCGAGCTTGCGGGGTCTTTGCCGCGTATGCGGGAACGGCGTTTGCGACATCCCCTGCGGGGTCCCGTGCGACACGGTGATTGGTAAGCGTTCCGCCTCCCTGCCAGGTGCACGAGCGCTCTGCACCATACGTTCCGGCGACGCCGTGGGGTCCCCGGTTACTGACGGGTTGCCTGGGGCTAACTCCGATACATCGGTATTTTGGTGAAAAATCCCCATTGGGGGGTGCCGGGCAGGTGCCGATGACACCCTTTTCAGGGAAATTGCCGCTAAGCGCGGTGCACCATCTCCATGAGGAGGAGCAGCGTCCGGTACGACCGGTTTCGAGCGTGCGATGGCGCGCGTTATTCCCGAGTTCCTCGGTTCTTCGCCGCAGGGTTGCGGGGGTTGGCGCAAATTATTCCCCGTAGCGGGGGCTTCGATTCCGTCAACGACGGGAGGCGTTTCCGGTGCTTGCGAGCCAGGGCTTGAAGCTTCGACTGCGGCTTGGCTGCCTTTTTCCCCAAGAGCGGTGTGGGTATTTCCCTGTGAGGCCGGCGTATCTGGGCGCCTCTTCTCCGCGGGGCATGGGTCTGCTGGACCTAATTGAACCACTTCCGCGTGGGCATCCGCCAATGGCGGCTTCGATGCATCGCTCTGCCGAGGGGATTGGGGGCAATCGTCACCGTACTTCCCTATCGGGGATCCTCCCCTGACAGGGGTGTGCGGTAGTTGCGCTTCAACTTCCCGTGTAGCACGGTCTATTTCCCGCGTTTGTGGCGATGCCTCCGGGGATGGATCGGGCGATTGCATTTCCACTGCTGTGGTATTGGAGGGAGGCTTCCCGTCTTCCCCTGACAAACGGTGTATTTGCCACTTTTGCGGGGCCTGCGCGTCTGGTTCCTGCTGCACAGCACTGCCCGGGAACGGGGGATTAGTGTCGCGTGACATACTCCGTGCTCCACGGTCAGTGTTCCGTATGTTACGGTGTGTTTCCCGTTGCGACGGCAATATCGTTCCTCGAAAACGAGTGTTCTCCTCCCCCTCCTTAGACGGAGCGGCGGGATAAGGGATAACATTCCCCGCTTGGCAGGTATAAATGCGCGCCAGTGGGGCGGGCGTGGTAGGGGCGGGCGCTGAGAGGCCCGAATTACCCGGCTGAGCCGGTGAGTCCGACAGAGTTGGTAGGTCTGAGAGTCCCCGGCTGGGGTGTGGTAGTACCGTAGGCCTAGTACTCCCGGATGGTTCCGGTGTTGCAGAGTCCGTAGAAACGGGGTTGCCTGGATCCAGGACTACCTATGACGAGGGAGGAGGGGCAAGGACAACACGATCACGGGAAATCCGTTCGTGCGTGTCGCCCATCTCTACCACGACAGTGTCGGGTTTTACAGAGATGACCTTGAATAGTCCATCCGACACAGGCGAGAGTTTATGGCCCTTCTCCCGTTCCGGGTTGTAGTACTCCTTCCTGATGAAGACGTAGTTATTCGCCCGAATCGGGGACGGTTTCCCTCGCAAGCGAGCATCAAAACCCCGCTTGTAAGCGGCTTGGGCCCGTGCCATCGACATCCGCGCAGCGGGGACCAGCTTGGAAAGCCATTGCTTCCATTGCTGCCGGTAGATACCCACAGATGGGAAATTGTCCAAGGTAGCTTGGGTTTCCAGCGCCACAGGCGGGGTTGTTCTAGATAGAACCAACTCGAATGGCGAAACTCCGGTAGTCCGGTGTACCTGCGTATTATACGCGTAGGTTACCGCATCAGCGTACATGTCCCAGTTCTTTGGGTGGTCTGCGACGTAGGAACGTAACGCCGCAAGTAACGTCCGGTTAAACCGTTCAACTTGCCCATTACACTGGGGGTGGTAGGTAGTCGTGAAAAAGTTCTTGACATCCAGGATGCGACAAACATCCTGGAAGACCTTGCTCACGAACTGTTTCCCGTTATCGGGGAGCACCTCCACAGGGGGACCGTAGACGAAAATCCAGTGCGTCACCAGAGCCTGGGCCACCGTGAGAGCGGTTATCCTCCGAAGAGGGACAGTCCGTACCAGCTTAGAAAAGCGGTCGGTACTGACAAGTAGAAACTTGTTTCCACGTTTCGTGGTGAGTAGTGGTCCGAGAATATCGATCGCGATAAACTCGAGCGGCGCCCTTGCGGGGAGTAGTTTCATCTTCTTCGCATTTTTGCGGAGTTTCACGCGATTCTTCGCGCATTCCCTACAAAACCGCACGGTTGCGTAGCAATCCACCGCCATGGCGGGCCAATAGAAATCCCTTCGCAGGGTTAGGTAGAGTTTCCTCCCACCTGGGTGACCTCCCATGGGGGCGTACTGTGATAGATGTAACACCCGCGACTGCAGAGAATGAGGTACCAAAATCTGTGGGCGGGCTTCGACCTTCCTTACGAGGTTGCCTTTGTCGTTTACCACGAAAGGGAGATCTTCACCACCGTTAAGACGGGCACGAATCTTCGTACAGAATGGGTCGCCGAATTGTTCTCGGATCATTTCTTCCGGTGATACCGGTACAAAGTTTCCCGGTAACGGGTTCTCAGATTTATGTCGCGATGCGAGTAGTCCGTCAAAATCAGCATCCTCGTCCCAGTTTTCTGGCCCAGCCTCGACGGCACATTCCGGATCATCCGGGTCTATAGACATGAAACATGGGACTTCATCATCCTCCGTTGGGAGTGCTTCCCCACTTGTGGGTAACCGCGACAAAGCGTCGGCCTGGGTGTTCTGTGCACCCTTTTTATAAATGACTTGAAAGTCATATTCCGCGAGGCGGAGTCTCCAGCGCATGAGGCGTCCCGACGGGTCAGAGATATTCATCAACCACCTCAATGAGGAATGATCCGTGTACACGGTGAAGTGAATTCCCATAAGGTAGGGGCGCAGAGTGGTCATCGCCCATACGACGGCGAGGCACTCTTTCTCCGATACGGAGTAGTTTTGCTCATGAACATTGAGCGAACGTGACCAATAACCAATTGGATGTCGTTCCCCCTCGGGGGTGGTTTGAAAAAGAGCAAACCCGACTTGGTAGTCGCTCGATTCCGTATCTATGGAGTATAGCAACCCAAGTTTTGGGAGATGTAGGATTGGTGCTGATGTGACAGCCTCCTTCAAGGAGTTGAAGGCTTCCGACTGCTCGGGCGTAAATATTCCCAGTTTTGGGGGGTTCCCCTTTCACAACGACGCGTTTAGGGGCGCCGCAGTATCCGAAAAGTTGGGGATAAACCGTCGATAGACGTTGAACAGCCCCAAAAAGGAGCGCAGTTCCGTTTGAGTACGGGGTTCTTTCACCTCAACGAGGGATTTGACTCGAGCTTTCTCGATCGCTAACCGTCCAGGACGGATAATGTGACCCAGATACTTCACAGTATCTGTGAAAAACTCGCATTTCCTCAACTTGAGAGTACTTCCCGCATCGCGGAGTACGGTCAGCACGTCTCGGATGTGAGTGAGATGGTCTTCCAACGAGTTGGAGAAGATGATAATATCATCAAGGTAGACCAGACAACTCCGCCACTTAAAGCGGTTGAGTAGAATATCTACTGCACGCTGAAAGGTGGCGGGGGCGTTGGTTAACCCAAATGGCATCCGCTTGAAGCAGTACGTTCCTGCGTGGCAGGTGAATGCGGTTTTGTCGCGATCCTCCTGTCTGACAGGTACTTGCCAGTATCCCCAATTGGCATCGAGGGCCGTGAAAACGGTGGCGTCTCCAAGGGAGTCAATACACTCGTCCATACGAGGGATAGGGTAGGTGTCCCTAACAGTCACGGCATTGAGCCAGCGGTAGTCGACACCGAACCTCCAGGTTCCGTCGACCTTTAAAGCCAGTAGAACTGGGGATGCCCAGGGTGATTGAGTGGGCTCAATCACACCTGCGCGGAGCATCTTGTCCACTTGGGACTGCTCCTCTTCCCGAGCTTTCGGACCTGCCCTGTAAGGGGGTTGTGCAACCGGTCGCGCACCGGGGATTAAATCGATCCGGTGTTCCGTTGCGTTAACCTCGCCAAGCGAGCCATCCCACATTGTGGTGAATTCCCGTAACATGGTACGGAGTTTGTCGCGGTGCGACTCTGGCACATGGCTAAATTCCAGCGCTTCAAGTGCCTTTTCCAGATCAATCCGGTCGTTGCTCGATAGAGCATTGTCCTGTGGAACAGGTGTGGTTCGGAATTCCAAGTTACTCGGTATGTTCGACGCTGAAGTAGCGGTTTCCTCCCCCCCTTAGACTTGACGTCTTCGGACGGCGGAGCAAACTCCTCAGAAGAGGTGGTAACTCCGAGTACATCGGCGGCTGTCATCTTTGTTGGCAGCATTCCCATACGATGGGGGGTTACACTCCCAATTACTTGGTGTTTTACCAGATACTGGGGGTGTTTGCCAAGGTTGGCAACCAATATCCGGAAAGGAACATCCGGGGAAATGGAGACAATTCCATTAGCCAGCGCCAGCTGGGATTTCTCGTACAACGAGGCGAGGGGTTGTATAACCCGAAGACCGTGTTGACGGGAATTTACCTGCACCCAGACTTGGGACTCAGCCGGTATAGAAACCGAGGCAGCGACGCGGAGCTTGGTGGACTCGCGGGACGCGGGCGGTGGTTCCTGCGCAGCAGGGAGCCGAACTTGTTTCCGAGAGGACCGCTTTAGCGGGCGGCGAACAATCGGAACCGACGATCCGCCGTCAAGTTCTACACGCCTGAGGCGGGGCCTGATTGCGTCGACAAATCTGTCGCAGTAATCACATCCCAGTATCACTGGTGCTGCCAATGAACGGCAAACGATGAAGTCCAACTTCACCATAGAGGTACCAAGTCTCACGACGAGGTCCACTGTGCCCACCGTTTGTAACGGATTGTTGTTCGCATCCGAAATATCGGGGACCGCGTCAGAGCGGATACGCGACCGCACAAGCGGGGGTAACAATGATTCCACAACAAAGTTGGGGCCTGTACCTGTATCTAGGACGGTGAGAAACCTCACCATAAACTGGGGATCAAGGCCAAGGTTGGCATAGACCTTATAATTGCGTTTGACCAAGACCAAGATTCTACCGGGAATCCGGGGAGTTTCACTCCGCATCCACCGGCGACGCAACACACCGAGGTGCGCAGAGTCCGCGTCAGCGGTGTCTTTCCTCGAGAGGACTTTCACCGGGGAGCGAGGCGAGGACGCCTCGGGCGCCAACAGCCTCGTTCTTGAGGACGCCTCTCCCAAAGGGGAGACTCCCTCAGTTAGTTTTCCGCCTTCGGCGGTGGGTTCCTTTCCTCGACAACGAGTGCTTCATCCCGTTGACAGGGGTTTCTATCCGCATAAGCGGGGGTTGCAACGGATGGTTGCGTGATCTCCCGAATCGGGGTGTATGAAGCTTGCCGCGCATGTGGGGTCTGTGGTAGGGCATGGGAAAAGTCCGTTTTAGCACGGAGGTAGGAAGCCGTAGGGACGGAACGTTTCTCCTCTGGAGTGAGGGCCTCATAATTTGCCACCACCTTGGCCATATCATTCAGTGAACAAATACACTGAAGGGAGGTATGGCCATGGGCATAGCACAGGTGGCAAATGAGAGCCAATACCGCGACACGCGTATTATTATTCCGAGTATCGTGGAAGCAACCCGCAGGGCGGGTATCAGTCCATCCAGGCCGTTGATAACGGGATTGACCGTTTGAAAACGGGAGTCTTTGGGGTTGAACCCGACTGTTACCACCGTACAAAACGGGGTCTTCCGTTCCCGTATCACGGGTCATCTCCGTCGTTGACGGTAAATCACTGGTGGGTATCGACACACCATCCTCCTGCACTAAATGCACGCTATCAAATCCCTGTCCAGGGTTCCCATCCCCAATGAGCGGGAGTGAGGAAGCTTCGCTTTCTAGCAACAACGCCTTGGCGGATTTAGACCGATTGTTCGGAGTTCTTGCACGAAGTTCATCCCCTTCCGCTCGGACGTGTTGGACCAGCTCAAGATAGGTGATCCTCCGCTTGTCCTCCCAATAACCGGTAACTGAACTCCGGATTGCCGGGTCAAGACCATCGATGAACATGGTACTGCGCTCCCCAGCGGGGTATACCTTACCACATCTGTGGAAAGTCTTGTTACGGCGCACCGAGTAATCGGTCTCGGTCTCTCCAGCACTCTGGCGTGTATCTCGCAAAGCGAGGATAGCCTGCTGAATAGCGGTGTTTGTGGCGTAGGAGCGCAGAAGATACTGCACAGCATCCGGCCAGCAAGTAACTCTTCCCTCGGAGGCACGAGAAGATCCTCTGACAGAGTTGTATTGGTCCTCCGCCACTCCCCGTAAGAAATACGGTAAAGCCAAATAGGCTTGTCCCTCATTCATACCGAGGATATCGGCCTCCGCTACAAAGCGGGATAGGAAATCCAGTATTAGGACTGGGTCCTCTCCAGTAAAATACTGGTTGCGGAGCGAGAGCTGCATTCGCTTAATGCATTCTCGCACTTTTCCCGTACCACGGGGCGTACGTCCAAGTGACGAGTCTTCGAGCCAGTAGTACCGGTATGATAAAAGCTTCCGGTAATCGGGGTTTTTCGGTTTCAATTCCCGAATACCGGGGTGTCTTCTCCCCTTCTGGCGGGTTCGGACCACACCTTTAGTGGCCGATGACCGCTTCGAGCGGAAGGAGTAGCCTCGCTTCTCGTCCTCCGAGTCGGAGTCCGAGGAGCTCGAGCTAACCGAATGATTTCGGGATGAGTCCGACGATGTCGAAGAATCGGAGTCCGCATATTTTCGGTGGTGTTTCCGTCGATGACGGCGTTTCTTCTTCCCAGCAAGCTGGTCGTTGTGCGATGCCTCGTTTACCGGATCATCCGGGGATGGTTTGTCCATGAGGACGAACTGCTCCACCGTCTCCAGGCGGGCACCAATCCGATCAAATCGGGCTTCAACTCCTTCGATGAAGGTGGCGGGTTGTACCAAACTCTCCACCACGGAGTTGACGTCAGACCGTAAAATACGGAGTTCCTCGGCAACCTCCTTTACGGGGGTTGCCAAGACCGCCTCTTGGAGGGATTTTAGTTCCCCTACAAGGGTGTCATGGGCGGTCCACAGAGCGCGGACCTGGGATTCCAGGGGAGTCCCCTGGGGGTTGTTATCGCCCGTTCCACGGGGGCTTGAAGCCGCGACAGCGGGAGCAGGCCGAGGTGCCTGAGGCACTGCGGCAACAGCCGGAGTCGATGCTGCATTCCCCTGCAGGGGTCATAACGAGGGCAACAGGAGGTTCCGGGGTTGGTCGGGGGTATCATTCCGCGATGAAGCGGGGCCAGTACGGCTGGAACTTGTCCGTATAGGGATACGGGGCACGAACCGAACTTCGGAAGTGTCCGCGTTGTCGCTGGAGCGACTACGCATAACCACTGGCTCCACTTCGGAGGGATTTCTCGACATGATAAAATACCGTTACGACGGGAAACGATCACGGAACTTCCGGTAAATAAAAACAAACCTCGTAAGAGGGAAAACAAAAACCGATTCTAGGTCGGGAGACCACTTTGTGGTGCAATGCCCAAAAGGGGAAAAACACCGAAAGACGTTCGGGATCTTCCTCTCACGAGGTGAACCCAGTTGGGTAGAGCCCTCCCAGAGGTGTCACGGCGAAGCCGGTTTGTAAGAAGAGGGACACCTGTCGCGACTCGCGCAGGGAGGTGAAGGCGAAGAATCGGTATCCGCTTGAGCGGGGTGTGATCCTCAGTAGAGGTATGTTTCCACGTAAGTGGGGGTGTGTGAGCGGATGCGCACACGAGGGCCGCGGATAGCGGGAGGTGCTACCCTAAAAAGAGGAAGAAGGAAAGGCGAAGAGGAGGAAGGAAGGACGAAGTGGGTCGCGAGAGCGACGAACAGATACGGCAATGCCGGTGGACAGGACTCCCTATACAGGGCGAAACACCAATATGATTGGAACAATTATACTCCCAAGGATGGGCTTCTTTAGGTGTGCAAGGGGGTTAGATGTCCCGTGGTTTACGGCGTTTCCCTCCAGGGAGGAGTAGAGCACGCGCGCACGCGGCAACAACTAGAGCCAATTCCCCAGGTTGGGGTCCCTTGTTGGGGAAGGTTTACTGGTGCGACGGCAGTGCGCCGTCGCACTAAGTACTAGCTTCCCAGAAATGGATGTGAAAATAAAAATTAATATTAACTAAAAAACTCCACATTTCGTGGCAACATCCACTACTGTGGCCAACCGCCAATTGACCCAAAACCATGTCCCACATGTCCATATCCACCATAGTGGGGCGTAGTTCATATACACACTACACAACCGATAATATCGGGAAAGCGTTCAAGTACCAAGAATCCCTCCTTGAGGGCGTTGCACTACAGTTACCAGGGTTGGTTGTTGGAGTGCCATAGAGGAGTAGGTCGGGGTGATTTGCATCCACTTCCGAATCAGCTTAAGGAAGGATTCCACTACGAGGGTGGTCCAGTCGGTGCAAGCGTAGCGCTTTTCTGTCGCGCTCCGTTAGATACACCTTAAGGAACGAATCTTCTATGTCAGGAGACCAGTTTTGGTACAGCCAATGGTGATCACAACGTGCGTAAAATAGGACTTTTAGATTCGGCCTAACAGATGGGTTCCAATAGGTGGTAGTCTCTCTAATGTAGGGGCAGCGGCCAGTGGAATCCTGAAAGGAGATCCACAAACACCATGCAAAGAGCAGTTTCACTGGGATAAAGATAATCCTAACGGCTCTGCTTTGGAATAGGCTGGGTATCGGCGGCTTAGACACCACACCTAGAAGATGACGTAATAGTGTACCTGAAGGTGGGTATCACAAGGTTGAACCAGACGAATTAGAACAAGCCTCGATGGTGCTTTGTTTACTTCCCTGTAGGTGGAGCTTCCAGCGGCGCACTGTATACAGTGCTGGAAGCTGACCTCGACGGAAACTATCTACTGTACCCTATAAAAACCTAAGTTAGATTATTTTACCTGGTGGAATTACATTTCGCTGGAACGATTCCTCTTGAGTGGTGTGCTACGTGAGACCAGATAAAAAATACAAGTACTCCGTTAGGAATCTTCCGTAACAGTTCATTCTTAGGAGCATGCATAGTACCCACTGTACCACAACAAGAGAGTAGCCAGAAACTTTGTAAACGAATTGTTATTGTAATAAAACGAGAGATTCCAGCTGTCACCTCTTACAAATCACATCCTCACTGAGCCTATGACCCAATCTTTGCCTTCCTCATGTCCGCACGTGAGCTACAAAGGAACTCGTGCTTCTTGGACTACCACAACCGCTGCACAACCTCAATTGAATCACGACGGGTTACCGAAAGTGTTTCATTCAGAAAAGAGCCGCTGTCAGGCGTGGGCAGGGAATCATCATCGTAGCCTGTTGTCATACCAAGGATGGTTGTGTGTCTCAAAGGGGTGGTTGCAATAACGGTTGACAAACAGAATTTGAGAGGTAGAATTGGAGAGAGTTGCATTGTAATTCTCTCAATTAAAATGCAACTCCGAATTGAGATTGCATTGGGTACTCTCCTTCAATTAAGCTTACACACAATTAGAAGAAAGAGTTTATAAAGGAGCGGGCGGCGGCACAGTCTGTGCTTTCTGCTGGCCACACAATTCGTCTAACAGTCACATCGCTCACCCATCCCTCGACGGCAACACCGAACTATTCCTCTTTCCACGTCAACCCTCCCTCACCACCCGACAGCCACCGTAAAGCCTGCCCTCCTGACATTAACCACGTATTAAGTTCCTCATCGTAGCTCCACAACGCACCCCTCATTTACTGCAACCCCCCTAGAGACCGTGGACTCGATTTTCAGACCCGAAGCCTACAGGATCTACTTGGTGGTTACTACCACTTTACAGGCACAGCAGATTTAATTTGCTTTCTATTCTTGGGACAAACTCATGAACCGTAGACGATACTGTCCTTCATTCCCTTCCAGCAACTCACTGTCGGCTGTTTCTTCCCACTGACAACCGACACGTCTTAAACAGGCATTGGAGTCACATACTGCACCACGGTGACGGAAAACAGGGTACCGAGTCAACAACTACTCAGCTTTACAACTTCTCTCTTTACTTTGGACATCAAACCTCCATTTTAATCCTCAGGCTGAACAGCTAGCAAGCGGAGTACCGGAATGGGAATCGATTGGGCACTTGAAGTAATCCTTCGGATTTGATATCTCACTAGATAACCGGCTCAGCTGGGGTTTCCTCTGTCTGCCTTTGGTGACAAGGTGTGTCGTCGTTCGGCCCGAGCTGTTCAATAAGCCTCTTTCTTTACAAACCACCTAAGCTGCGCCCAAGGCTTGCAAGGAACTAGAAGAGGTCAACTGGTGAAAACTTATCTTCAGTTAGTAACCTCCCTTGGACGTTCCGTAGACATTAAACGCACCTCGCTCTTGTTCGCGCAGAGGTTTGCAGGCTGCAGAAACTCTTGAATCACCAGGAGAGAGTAATCCGGGTCAAGAGGTCAAACTTCTAGGGTAGCGGAGGTAGTTTCTACTGTCAGTGCGCCCGAACAAAAGAAAACTCCAAAAAGGAACCTCGCTAGCTAGAGGTCAAGCAGACTATCAAACGGAACCTCGCTAACCAGAGTTCATCACCCTCCTATCACTCTTAACCCAAACAGATGAGTGGAAGTAGAGAAGAAGGGAAGAGAACAACCCCACCCCTTAAGGGATCCGCGGAGTATTACACATGGATAATATATGTTTGAGACATAATGAACGCTGACCAAGTTCTCTTTGTATTAATGGGTGCCCGCCCATTGTAAAGTGAGAGCTCTGCCCAAGCTCTCAGCCGATGGGATGACGGGCATAGAAAATCACGATCACATATTGTGCAGAACGTTGGTACTCAGCCAATTTTTGCCGTGTCAAAGCTTCTTGAAAGACCTCAATGTTCTGTACTAGACGTTTAGACCAAGCTTGAGACTACTTAAAAAAATAACAACATTCAAACGAAGATGAATCTTCGACAACGTTTCAACAGTCTTGTGTTCAAGGATGACGGGAACGTTCTCGAACATCTCCATGATACGGAAACAGAATTCCTTGAGCTTGCCCGTCCCGGAGATCCACTAACCGACAAAGAGCGAACAGATTGTTTATTGAGAACCTTACCAGACTCATTAATGGCGATCACAATACCCGCAGATTCCAATAGCATGGAACAAGACCAGGTGGTCTCGTTGATAATATCTGAAATAGATCGCCGCAAACACGGTGATTCCACTAGTACCATCAAAACCACTGGTATACAAAGTGGTTCCCAATTCCCCCATATGGCCACGCTGAAATCCAAAACCGCAATCCTGAAGCGGCATAGAAGATTCACAACGGTTCGATGCTGGCATTGTGGAACACTAGGCCATATTCGACCCGAGTGTCGTTGTAGAAAGCAATCCAAACCAAACGAGGATTCCGAGAAACGATCTTCAAACCGATTGCGTAATATTGACTTCAGATCGAAGGAATGGGACTCCAATGGAAGAAAATCCAGCAAGCCCGACCCCAATAAACAGAACACCGAACTTCGTGGGTTTGTTGCTATAACACAGGCAAAACTATCTGTTCACGAACATGAAGCAGTTAGATGGCTGGAATGCGGCGCCAGTAATGTTTTCGTGAACGATAGAGCCCCATTAGGGAGTATAAAGCCGTGGAGAATCAATCAGTGCGCAAATGTGACAGAGAATCTGAGATAAAAGGGACTGGAACGATCATGCTGCCTTTGGGAGATGAAATCTCTTTACCCCTCATTTGATTCCAATCTCATCTCTCTATCAGTACTTGCAGATTATGCTAATGTCCCATTCATTAGTGATAATACCTTTACCGAGTTCATCATAAAGGATTCTAGAAAACAAGCATTGCTTCACCAATGCACAGCGAAGAATGCACTTTATCCACTACCAAACCCAGTCCCTCCGCTTCGCGCTCAGGCCAGTTTTACAGCACCTGGAGATACAGCAAAAGAATGGCATGAAAAACTAGGACATCCTGCAAAATACCGATTACTCTCCACCGTCCACCATTCCAATGATGTACCCGATCTGTTGCAATGCGATGTTCAAAACATCCATTGCACACCATGCTTGGAAGCAGAATCGAGAGGAGCCCCACACAACGATCATCATCCTTAGCGACTTCCCCACTGGAGCTCACACATACAGAACTAACTGGTCCCATCAACCCACCGTCATTACAAGGATCAAATTACATGCAGGTACTCCTTGATGACGCCACAAGAGCATCCTCGATTCACTTCATATCGCCTAAATCACAGTTCTTCGTGTCCATAAAGTGGTACAAGGCTCTCGCTGAAAATGAACAGCCAAGAAACCGTCTATATCGCGGTCGCCTTGAAGGAGCGGGCGAGAATAAAGCGAACGAGTTCGTCATTTATGCATTGGACAACGGAGTAATCTTTGAATACACACCACTTTATGCATACGAGTCGAACGGCGCTGCTGAGAAAATCATCCAGGATTTGTAAAAGACGGCTCGAACGTTTCTCTACGCATCCCAAATACCTCTACAGATTTGGGAAGAAGCCATACCCCATGCAAATTGAATACGGAACCGCTTATCAAACTGCAGAATCGGAATAAAAGTCCCCTACACGGAATGGTTGGGTGAAAAGCCCGAGTTCTCCACTCTATTTAAGTCCGGAAAAGAATGTCATGCGTATATATATCGTTCTGATACTGCACCAAATGAGAAGTTGCTACCCCGATATTTGAAGGGACACTTCGTTCGAATGCAATGCACTCAAAAGCTATACAGAGTTTATATCCCTTCCACCAAGAAAGTGATCATAGTCAGGCAAAAATATATCAAGGTATCAAAGGACTGTCTACCATCCATCAACACGCTACTTGACTTCTCGCCCTTGGGCCGGACAGAGGCTGAGCAGTGACTCGATGAAGAAGAACAGGAGTACCATGACGCTGCTCATGTGCACTGCTTACTTGCACACTCTCGCTCGAAAGATGGAAACGACTCGTTTAAGGTACCGAATAGTTTCGAAGAAGCAAGACATATTCCCGATTGGGCAGAAGCAATCAACAGAGAATACGATGCTCTCGTTGAAAACAACTTGGAGATCTATTGGCAGGAAAGCAGGAGTGAAACAACCTCCATTCCTGTGCACTTTTAACTAGAAATATATAAGTATACGTCCTCAAGAAAATTTACCCAAAGCTCGATGTGTCGTAAGAGGCGATATGCAAAGACCATATTTGGACTACGACCCTGACAATCTGTACGCACCTGTGGCTTGACTCGAAACATTCCGACTAGCTTGCGCCAATGCAGGCGCACAGAAACTGCTTTTGGAGACAACGCATATAAGCAACGCTTACCTTTAAGGTGACCTAGAAGAACCGTTGATAATAGAGCAACCCCAGAATGCTTCTGGCTCTTCTTATGTTCCTGGTAAAGTTTGCTACCTGTTGAAATCCATTTACGGTGCAAAGCAAGCGCCACAAATTTGGGGATCTCTCTTGCACACAGAGGTAATTCGACTGGTATCTGAACAATCGAAGACGGACAGTAGGCTGTAAATTTACAGTGCCGGAAGTGGCACAATAATCATTTTCATCTTTGTAGACGACATTACTCTGTCCCATTCAAAGTCTCTTATGGAAGACCTTAAGGCGGAAATGAAGAAACTGTTTCGAGTAAAAGTTTTTGTTGAGGCCAAGTCTTTCAATGGTCTGGAACTAAAAAGAGATAAGAACGGCATTCGTGCAAGCCAAGAGAAGTATTTGGAAAAACTACTGTGGGATTAAAATCTCTGCAATGTGAACCCAGCAAAGACTCCATTACCGTCACCTTGTACTGTTTCAGCCAGAAGTCATAGTGAAACAATTATTCCATCATTGAGTGACACAAAATACCGTAAATTGGTTGGTCACCTGATGTAATTGGCAGTGGCATCAGGCCTTATATTATGTTGGCGGTATCACGTTTGGAGAGACAAGTACATAATCCTTGTCAGAGGCACCTTAGACTGACAAAACGCGTCTTAAGATACTTAAAAGGCATGAAGAACCTTTGTCTCTACTTTCCGTCGGAAAGTCGTGCTCCAATGGAAGCATTCTGTGATGCTGACTGAGCTGGTTGTTGCAAAACTCAAAATTCTCCAACTGGCATACTAGTGAAGGTGAATGATGAACCCGTTTTATGGAACATGAAGAAGCAAACATGTTACATTATGTCAAGGGTCGTAAACACTGCTTCAGACCCTGATACCGATCCTACAGCGTCCAATATCTCCTGAACGCGGGGGAAAAGAAGTCCAATTCTGGGAGCAAGGAGTTCAGTCGCCTAAGGTCGGTAACTGGACGGACATCAATCTTGTTTCCATTTCCGTCATTCTTCGGGACGCTAAGGATAGGGCAAGCATTGGAGCAGTCGTGAGCTGGGACTTCTATAACCTTCGCTGAGAACCATTTTTTAATCTCAGCGCTGACACGAAGTTCATCCTTTCGAGACACGAAGTTCACCTGACTCCATATCGGCGCGGTTGATGAAGGCTGTACGCGCAGGATTGCCAACGGATGCGTGCAACGCGCTAAAATAGGGATTGTCTGGCTGCGTTTAGGGGCACTCTTGACACCATTCGAGATTCCTTCTGGCCTCCCGGGTGCTTTGAACACGGCACCGGTCTTCATCGGCACGAGATCTGGGGTGACCTGGTCTTCATAACCTGGA
Source organism: Gracilariopsis chorda (assembly GCA_003194525.1). Classification (NCBI taxonomy): domain Eukaryota; phylum Rhodophyta; class Florideophyceae; order Gracilariales; family Gracilariaceae; genus Gracilariopsis; species Gracilariopsis chorda. The sequence continues at coordinate 97,909 of NBIV01000197.1, forward strand.
GTCTCGACTGCTTGAGGTGCTCCTTCAAAAACATATCCAAACACCGGATATTGCGGCAATCCGATGATCATATGTCTCCTAAGTGGCATCTGCATGCGTTCCGCCATTATCTGCGTCGAGCGAGTGCCATTGCTTATCGTGAACTTAGCTAGACCCTTGCAGTCTGCCATCACCTTTCCACAGCCATTTCGTATGCTGCCCGAGACTTCTTGAACTGGAATGCCGAGCTCCAGTGCGAACTCAGATGATATGGAAAGTACACATGGCCATTGAGTCTACTATGGCCTATCCTTCAACACCATTGATCTGAACAGATGTGTACAGAAGCTCCGTGGCGTCGTCGGGGGTGGCGCAGGGCATATAGGGTAGGTTTCTTTGTTCTCTCGCCTTCTGCGACGTTCGAGAGAAGCCTGGCACCCATATCGTGATCATCGTATCCGAATAGCGTCATGAGGTCCGCATTGGCGTCCACTGGCTGCCACACGTCACTGAGGTTGTCGCACGACCCACAGATATCCTCTATCTGGAGGTTCGCAGCCTAAGGCTCTTTCTTGTCGCCGTCTTCGCACTTATGTACCGGATTCGACGGCTTTCTGCATTAAAAGCATTTCTTCTCCTTCCTGAGTTGCTCCCTCGTCGCGGCGTCCATTGATTTTCCTTTCCTCTGGTCCAAGTCATCAGTCTTCGAATGACCCTTCTCGGACCTGGGGTTCGTCGAGGTGCCATGTTTGTCCTACGACATCTTGTTGCTGTGGTTACCCGTCGACTCCTTCTTGTTGGTCTGTTCCATCTTTCGCCTCGAGGAACGAGATGAGTATAACGTGATCGTGCTGGAGATCCCACTTGAGCTTGAAACTGGAGGAGACGCTTGGCTCCTTCGGTTCCCCATATTCAAAATAGCCGCACGGGTCACATTGGTGAAATTTTGCAATTCAGTGTCCAAACCATCGATGTAAACTGCAACTAGCGACTCGTCGTCATGGAGACGACCAATGCGGGCCATGAGGCTCATGAACCTGTCGCTATATTCTTGCACGGATTCCGAAGGCTTGTGGACAATCTTCATGAGCTCACGAATCAGCTTGCCTCAGATCGCAGGAGACCCGAAATGGTGAAGAAATGTTGCGTATAGCTCTTGCGAGCTGAAACAGAAAAGGTTACTCTCTGACCATTGGAGATCGAATCCGTTTAGAGTCGCTAGCAACACCGAGTACCATAGGCACTGAAGCACCTCGTGTGCCTCCAATAGCGCTTTGATTTCTCCAAGGGACTCGAACAGATTTTCGGTAGCCATAGACCGGCTTCCACTGAAAGAAGGCAGCACTGGTATGCGGTAGCTCGATCCACGCCTGCGGTCCAGTCCAACAATACCAGTAAGCACGCTCCCTGACGCCGCGATCAACTTCTGGGTTGTCTCGATCCGCTTCTCCGCCGTGTCTACCAGCTCCATAATTCCACGTTGCTTTTCTTCTACTCCTTTGAGGCGTTTATCAAATTCCGCCTTCCTGGTGCGATCCAAGTTAGTGAGATCAACAAGCGAAAGCTCGTAAAACGCCACCTCCACCTTCATAAAAGACGAAGATAAGTTCTTCATTTCCAGCTGCTGCCGCTGCAGCAATTGCGTTAAAGACAGCGCAGGGTTTCCTTCGACCTTCTGACGTAGGGCTAAAACCTAGCTTGTTCGATTGAAAAAAATGTGGTGGCTCGTACCAGAGCGATGAAGGCAAGAGAGGAGTTCAATCAAACACCTGCTGGTTTTTTCGAGTTTACTGGGCGTACCATCCGTCAGCCTTTAGGTACTGCTGACGGTGGGGCCGGGTGTCAAACACAGTGGGGCCTGTACTTCCCTAACTAGTGGACTATCCGTACAGAAACTAAAAAAGCCGTTGTCAGTAAACAAAATGATCTAGGACATGTACTTCAATCCATTTTGAGTCAAGCATATCATCTCGGACTCCACCCACGTCCGTTATGACTGACAATGAGGTGGCCACGGCGTTTGACAGGACAGGCAGTGCAATATGATCTCAATCATGGCGCTTTATTCTACGCATTCCGGAAGGGTGAGAATACGGCTTTGATGATTACATGCTCGCAATGCGGAAACGGAGACAAGTCAAACATTGACCCGACCACGATTCCCTTAGAAACTTGTCCTGTGAACGCAAACCCGTTGTGTCGTGGCGACGGATCCAGGTGCAGTGAAGATTATGAGTGCTGTGGATCCGACATTTGCAAGGGCACGAAATTCTTTGGACAGGTTACATGTGAACCGTGCTACCAAAGCGGGACTAGATGCAGTTCCAGCAGTGATTTTGCGGAAACCTGCGTTGCTGCTCCAAAAGGCTAGGACCGAAGAGATGCAGGTAACTGGTTGAACCAAGCAGGGTGGTGGTTTATTGGTACCAAAGTCTGGTGCTGATGTCACTGGAGTGGTTGATGTTTACTAGCGGTGTGGGTATGAAACATTGAGCTTCAGTTCACCTCGGTGCATGGTCAGGGTAATGCAAGAGTGTTGCATCTGCCGGTTTGAGAAGTATATAACTTTCCATTTAACCTCGGAGCTAGTGTTAGAGGCGGTTCGTGACGCAATTGATGTTGTGGATGAAAAGATTTAGGGGATCAAATTTCCCCTTTACTCTCATGATGGAGGTTCGCGGTGGCACGGAGAGATCTAGAGAGTTACGTGGTTCTTTTTGATTTTGAAATCTCGTGAAGTGGCCCAAGTATCTTTCAGAAGAGTACGGTGAACAAAGCTCCCCCTCACGCCCACGCGCGAGGCACGTCGCCTTTACCTCCTTAACCGTCCGCGCCTATGTCAAACCATTTGGTCTTACCAGACGACGACCTTCACAGGCAATTTGCGAGCAGCACGCCACGTGCCTGATATTTTCAAGATGTTGTACCACTCTGTCGCCATCGCCTTCCATGAAGCCCACATGGGCTGACTCTCCATTTATGCACACAAATCTCTGCATGGTCACGCGCTGATCCTGCTCCTGTTCTTTACCGTGCTGCAGCGGGTTGGCACGCGTGTCATGTCCCAGAAGCTCGCGCACCATATGAAACCCAAGATGAGTCACATCTGCTCTGGATGACAGTAGTGCCGCAGTAGTCTTGTTCACTGCAAATGCAGCCACTGCTCCGATCACAAGCAGAATAAGGTTCATCAATGGACGTTTTATGGTTATTTCTGCAGCCCAAGTTCGGCTGTCCATGACACTCGATCCATTTGCGAATGTTCGATGACGCAAGGCGACTTCCTCTTGTTCTTGAAGGTGGAGGCTCTTCGTCACGGCTACCAAAACGGTATTTAATACTTTCTCGGGTGGAAAAGCGCAGTCCAGGCTTGCCATAACCACACCATTGGCGGAATCTGATATCGGTTCTACCCTTCGTATTTCGCATGTCGAATTGTTGGGTTGCCGCACAGCATCGGCTAAGACACCTAGATGCACATAGCTCTCATAATTTGACACTTTCGAATGAAAAACATCTCCATTTGGCATTGCCCACTTCACCCCGAACCCCAACACTACAACCTTCTTACTTGAAACCAGAACTGAAAACAAGGCTCCTATCTTTAAGTCCTGTACTGCCATTAAAAGTCCTGGTACCCTTAGTTCTTCTGTCTTGCTGACCACCTTCGCAAAATCAGAATCTATAATCGGAAGCAAGAACGAACACATGGAGAGGGACGACCTCACTTCCCCAAGTGATGAATTCAGGTCCAATGGTACACATAGCTGATTAAGAACAGCAGATCTCCCGTATCTAGCTCTCTCACGGGTCTCTGATAAAGAGCGTAGTCTCCTCCGCTGCAAGCATCGAGAGTTTTTTCTGAATGTACTGCGATAAATGTTGACCCAATACTCACTACCGGTGTCGTACAGCGCGCAAAAAGTGGAACTATCAGGAGTTTCTTTCTTAATTTGAGCTGCGTATGAGAACCATTAGCGAAGCCAACGCCGTATCGACCACGCAACCAAGAGAAACCGAGAGATGGGTCATCCGAATTTGCAAACACAAAAGCCCGCCTATACGAGTTGAAGCTGAAGACGTCTTGCTTGCTCAATGCGACCAGTTTGTTCACGATAATCTGTAGGTTTGCGATTATGATGGTTGTGATTAGAGCAGCCACGATGCTGTTAAGGTTATCGCTTGAGAATTGAATGTTGGACAACGTCAGATTGGGATTGAAGTTTAAACCTTCCTCAATTGACAGAATATCGGATATGGAGCTAAGCCCAGAGAAGCTAACTCGAAAGTAAGAGAAAAGAGATGCCATTCTTGTAGGAGCACAGAGCAATTGCAAGCAACCTCCATAGATGTTGAATTGCTTTCCATTGGATAGCGTGTGCTTTCCGAGTTGCGCAACTTGAATGCAAATACGCCTTTTAGTTTGGAGGGTTAGGGAGCGTTGAACGCACGAAAGTAGTTCTTGTTCAGACCTCCTCTCCTCGTAACGTCAAACGAGAGTAAGGGTTAGCGGTCCAAGTCAAGGATTGTGTGCGCAGATAGGTACATCTTTGGTGTACGATTCATACATCATGAATTTGCCAGGGACGTACTTGTGACGTACTGTTTCGCCTCTTAGAGAAGTCATAGTCACCGCTTTTCTGGAAAGCTGTAGTCAACGTCCTTCAAGAAGAATTAAGAAATGGGTTGCTGACTATATATACAAGTGAATTTGCAGCTTCCCTGGAGACGAATGCGGCAGACTTGTAACATATGCGCTGCTTCCATTTTTCGTTTTCTTTGAATCAGGTTTCAAGGAATGCGAAGATATTCGCATTCCCTGAAACGTAATTTGCCATATGCACAAAGAACAAATCATAATACTTCCTAAACGCTCTGCTCCTAATTCGTAAATGGCGTCCTTATTTTTGTCTACGCCGGTTTGAGAAATTCGTATCTTGGGGCAGTCTAAACCAATTCTAGTATGTTTTAGCTCATTAGAAAGCTATTAGCACAAGCTCATCTATTTACACAAAAGTTTGAGAAAAAACACAAGAAAACCATGGCACACAAACAGCTTAAATACATTACACGCAGTGGTTGCAAACCGCTGCAAACAGTTCTGCCTGGAGCCCTGTTTCAAAATTGTAAGAGCACCTCCCCATGCTCAGCTCCAAGTTTCACTCGAAATGCGCTGACAACACATAGTACACTTGCGACCATATAACTGGCTCAACCAACGAACAAACGACAGTATCCGTAAGCAAAATCCGCCGCTCTAACTGGAGCAGGGCGAATTTTCCATACTTTTTCTAAAACTTAGCCTTCGATTGGACTTGGATTGGAGCCAAAGCAATCGTGCGAAAATCGTGTCATTTGTGTGAATGGAGACACGCTGGCCACCAGTTGGGACGTGGTTTACAGTCCACTCGTCCCGACTGGAGGCAGCAAATAAATGACCTCGCTGATATGCCTTCACCAGCATGACGGGAGGAGGAAGACAGTGGAGAAGCCACAAAGCTAGACACAGCTACAATTTGGAACTCGATTTTATACATTCCATTTCAAATCCAAACACAAGCATTTAGGGTGATAATTCCTTTTGATACACGGGAAAGGGCTAAACTACACGACGTAGATAGTGTAGGCGAGTCAGCGCGCATTTGCACCAATAAAATGAAAGAGTCAGCGGGCACGTGCCACGGCGAGCTGCACAGGTGCCCGTGCCACTTCAGATCTTACTGTAGCCAATAATACGCCCCTATTTTGGATTTCAACCAGTAGATCCGCAGAGTCAGAGCATTCCCTCTATCCCTGCTCTCTCCGGCCGCCAAGTCAGCACAACGTAAATGAGATGTAGATGCAGTCGAGGTCACCGCGCGGCGTCGTCAAAATGTGTGGGAATGACAGATACGTCAGGTACTACGTCCTCCTTCACATCTTCGACGACCCTTTCAAAGACTGCTGACTCTCTCTACGCCCCAATCTCCTTCCCGGACCGCTCTCGTGTACTATTGTATTGCTTTGAGCAATGGAGCAAAAAAAAGCGTCTGATTACGTAGATATTCTCCGAGAACATGAACTTTATAAAACCTTTACGTCGTTCTGGGAGAATCTTGAAAAGCGTACGCAAATGCGCATCAGTGATGGCTCTGCGAGTTCCGAAGTTTTTTTTGCGGTTGTGAAGGACCATGTAGCCAGAATCTTGATCGCAGAAGGCAAAGAAACATCACCGGTTTCTTTGGTACATAGTTCAAAACCTGACTCGGAAATGTGTAGCTATTTGATCTCAACAGCTGTTTTGAACATGGTACCTTCTGTTGGTGTGGCTTTTGCCTCATGTTATATTGGAGTGATGCTGACAAGGCTATCGAAGTCATTCAAGGGAGAGATGGGAAACATACCGGAAGAGGATTTGGAAGTGTTCAAGAAGTGGTTTACCTTTAAAGGTAATGGTGATACAGAGATAAACATCGTTTTAGTCCCATTGAACATGTCTAACAGCCATTGGGGTGTTTTGGTAGGGAAAAAAATTGTCAATGCGGCGCGATGAACGCAACGATGGACGGTTTGGTTTGGAGACAGTCTTGGAATGTCTGTTGATCGAAGGATTCTGAAACGCTTCTCTTTCTTGTTTCCCTTTCGCCTCACAGGAGATGAAGCGCTACGTGCAGTGATATCGGAGCGGAACTACATGCTACAGGTAAAAGTTTTTAAGCGACAAAAGGACTCGCACAGCTGTGGTTGCTATGTTGTTTCCCTTTTCACCATGTTCAGTGCGGACCACGGATGTATCCCGAAGCGAACCTACGCCTCTGGGTACAGCCGAGCATTGACTGAGAGGATTCGATGGATGTCCATTAGAATCCGGATTGTACACATACTCATGGCGAAGGAGTTCTTTCAAACCGACATTGTTACTGAAACAATGGTCGTACGGCTCCGGTCAGAGCATCGTTTAGAACTCCTTCGCATGAGGAAGGAAGTTAAACAACGGCAGCATACGAAACGAAGCGTGGAGCGGAGCATTGGGATGCAGACTGGAAAGGAAGAAGCTGGAAAGGAAGAGGGAACGGATGTGAATACAGTTCTGGGAGAACGAAAAGCAGGAGAAGGAAAGGTCGTGGATGTTTTCAACGACCCCTGTAGATAGACGAATATTCAGCCAATGCCGTTGGGTACGCGCGACTCTGAGGCACGGGCTATACGGAAAAGCCAGCGAACAAAGCGTGTTCATGAGCCGAACCAAAACTCTGTTCAGAGCAGTGGGATGTGTCTATCCCTGAAGATTCGCATGAAGCGACGAGTGCAGTTTTCTGATTCTGCTCCGGTTGTAGCGGACATTTTGAACACATTGATTGAGATATGTGTATCACAGCGCTCCAGGATGGTGCACAAAGCGCTAGGTGAGAAAACTGGAAGACGTTCTGAAGTAAGTGGAGTATCAGGTGTAGAACAGGAGCAGAAAAGGATTCAGACTGGAGGAGGTAGTGAAGTAGACATGGAAATTGACGGAAATTCACCAGCAAAGACGATCAGTCGGATACAGGCACAGGTAGAAGTTGAAGCTGAAGAAGGAGTGAAGGATACCGCGGCGCCTTCCGAGCTGAAGGCAGAAACTGAAAAACATATTGAAGAGAAGAAGCAGGCTTCTGAGAATGGTGGTCAAGCTCAAGAGCTCAATGAAGAGCTGGCAGCCTGTTCTGACGCTCAGATACAGGAGAAGCCGCACATGGAGCTACCATCAATGACTAGGTGTGAAGGACGCACTACGAAGACCGGGTCATGCACTGAGGATCAGGCAGACGTCCAAGAGACATTTGAAAACAATGGAAGGCGTTTATGGGTTGATGTGAAACTTCAGGACGGTGGTGAATGTAAGACAGAACTTGCGATGTCGAACGAGAGGCTTGTCTCAGCTCTGAATGGTTTAAAGGAGGTCTTTGACCTCCCTGCACTGTTTGCCTACATCGCTAAGAACTTTGGCTACCTTTATGCTGTACAATACTTCTCAGTGTTGCAGACGAGGAAGTCGAGGTCGTCTGCGCTGCTCACTGGAAAATTGCAGTGTCTGCGGCACAAGTCGCAGTGCCGCTCCAACATTCGGGCAAAGTTCTATCCCATTGCGAGATGTTGGGTAATTGAACAGGACCTGATACACACGCACACCCCCCAACAACTTCCATGCCACGATGATGTTGTAAGAAGGAGGTTTGAGGGCATTCGCTCCTCTTTAGCCTCCCTTCTACAAGAATGGAAAGACGACATACGGAAAAATGGAGAATATGTACGTCTGTCATGCATATTTCGAACCATATCCCCCTTCCAGGGAGCCGAGTTCTACAACAGCTCATCATGCTACCTCCTAGAGCATTCACATGGTCCTTTATCTCAAAGCGATGAAGAAACCGGAAGCGAAGACGATATGGCGTATGGCGACTCCAGTGGGGCTGAGGACTTTTATCCCGTCTATTTCGTGTTGCATAGCACGAAATGCCCTGAGAGGGGAGGTGTTTTTGATGGCCGTGCTTCGCAAAGAGCAGTTCACGAACCCAAACCCGAGCTTTGGAAGCAACACTCCTCGGTTTCACAGGACGGAGGTAGGCCGTTTTCCAATGTACCGAAGAGGCCGCAGCAAGGACCTATCTCAGGGGAAGGCATCGGGAAAGGTGGCGTAAACGATGTAAAATGCTCGGATGGACTTCTGGATAACGCGTTTAACGTCGAGAGTGGCGTAAGAGGCGATTTTGGTAATTCTTTTGAAGCTGACCCCCTGCTGCTTCTCCGAACTCCTCAACACAAACATTGGACGCAAAATGCGAGCGTGCACGCCACAGCGCTGTGGGCGCCGAATTAGGCTCAAAAATGAGTGATGAGAGTGAAACTCTGAACGCAAACGTTGCATATGCGCAGCAGATTTCAGATGAGCAATCCGTTGAAGAAGAGGAGGCGCTGCTCATTGATCGATTCTTAGATGAAGAAGAGGAGGTTCCTTCATGCTTCTTCGAAGACTCTGATAGTGGCATCCTGAATGAAGAAAAATCGGAATCGAAGGAGAAGGATGGCCTTGAAGAGAAGGACGAAAAGTACTGGACAGAAGATGGTGATGAAGAACTGGGCACGGAATCCGTACAGAACACGATACCGAATGAGAGAATTGAGGAGTGTTTTAAAGCAGCAGTTTTAGCCTATCTGGAAAACCTTCCTCTCAATGCTCCTGGTGTCGCAGTTCTGAAGGAAGTTCAATTTATCGCGGACTGCTTCGGGTACAGCTTATTAATAAGGACTTCTATATACTTTGGAGAACGAAAGCGATCGCCGGATAAGGCAAAGTCTCCCAAGAGTCGTGGTGCTGAACGTGGGAATAGAAGGGGGCTGAAGAAGGGAATCTTGAAGTGCGATCAATAAAATAACAAGATGAGGCGATGCCTCTTCTCGATAACGATTAAGACGGAGGATTCTCGGCAGGAGGGAGATGGTGGAATGATCTACGTGGCTAATTTAAATGGTGGTAAACATGGACATGGTCCCTCTGGGAGCTTTGGTATTAGACATCTCAAGCCGCAAATGCGTTCTGAAGCGATACATATGACGAAAGATTTGCATAGGAGCTTTAGAGATACCATACGATACCTGGAAGACAAGTACAATCAAAAGATAAATCCGGTATCGGCGAGGAAGAAGTTGAGGTATGCTTCCTCCACAAGCAATCCCCGCGATTTGGAATGTGTAAGGTTGTGTGATCTGCTCTTTTCGTTGATCCAGTAGGATGCAGGGAATAAGGGATTCTTCGCTGCGCATGATTCGGGTAGGATGAAGTACGCTTGTTGGTCGTTTCGAGAGTGGATGGAAGACTACCAGAAGTTCGGCATTGTTCCGGGGGTATCTATTGATTGTAAAGCCATAGCCAATAGATACGGTTTCCCTCTGGTCACCATTAATGGAAGAGCCAATGATGGTCATGTGTTGACATTTTTCATGGGATACATGTGCTCCGAAACAGAAGAGGACTTCGTACGAATTCTGTCCTACTTCAAGTCTATAGTCGCCGTCTCACCGGCGATGGTAGTGATGGACCAGAACACTGCGTGTATAAATGCAGCTGAGAAGGTGTTCAACTCGTCCTATATAAGCCTCAACGAATGGCATCTGAACGAGAATCAGAAGAAGAATGTGGCCAATTGGTGTAGAAAGATTGGTAAGATGGAGTGGATGCACGATTTGAAGAAAGACCTGTTCAACCTCAGAAATTCATATACGTTGGAAACGCTTTTCGGAAGGAGAAGAATGCTAGAATCCAAGTACTTTGATGCTCTTGACGATCGTCTCCCTGTGTGGTATAAGTACTTGTACCACTATAAGCCGCATATGCTGGTGTCTTGCTTCCGGAATGCGGTTATACCTACCCGTTACATGTTCCAAGGAACTGGCTACACCGAATCTTCTAACTCTGCATACAAGAAGATCATTATATCGAAGAAGATTCCCTTGTGCAAGGTTCCTTTGGAGGTTCGGCGTATATCCCAAGAACGGGCTGATACCCGGAACTTGGAGCTTGTAAGAACCTTATCTTCTCAAAGTGGGAGATATCGGAAGACAAGAGAGCTTGAGCACTTTCTACGTGTAGAAGTTGTAGACAGCCTGGTGGCTGAGTACACGAACTACGCCTTGGCGCGCTTCGTAGATTTGAGCTTTAAGCCCTCGAAGAACTACATTCTTTCCAGCACAGAGGTTGTGGATTATTCACAGGAAGCGTGGCTGGAAGCAATCAGAAACCTGGAAAGTAGTTCAACCCCAGCAGTGGGACCTGTAGCTCGCTTTAAGTTGAAATGGGGAAGCCATCTGAGTCAGAGCCAGACTGCGTCGGTGGATGAAGAGTGCTCATCACAGGAGACTGTTGTGCAATTCTCGAAAAGGTATACGGGGTCAGGGGATGACGTTAAGGCAGAGTTTATTGGTGTCTGTTCCTGTGGGCAGCCCTGGTCCGTTGGTTTTGCTTGTCGTCACATGGTTCGATGTGCTGTGGTTTATCAGGAAGAATGTCTGCAGTTCCCTGAACTACGAAACATACTAGGATACTTCATACCTCTTGAAACGCTTTTCTCTACATACTGGAGAAAAGATACTTCTGCTATGACAGTCCCATACTTGGCGAAACTCAGGTCAGAGACCCGATACTTCAACAACGAGGAGATGGATTACCGACTACGCCGTTTTGATGAGTCGACGGAGAAAGATTTTATCCCCATTGACTCAGATATACTTAGAACCAGTAGAGAAGACTCGGAAGTAGATGGGTACAAAACGTACATAGAAGTAAAAAACATCTACGATGCTTTACATCGACAAGCTACTGGAATAGGACGTGTTGCGGTGAGTGGAGTTCTACGACTTTTAAGGGATGCCATCGAGGACATTAAGCAAGGAAAAGCGACACACTTCGAAGCTCGAGGTACCTCTAAAACAAGGCTGGCTTCATTAACAGAACACGCGGAAGAAACAGAGAACACTGTCACTTTACTGCATCCATCGTCTTCTACAAAAGATTTCAGTTCATCAGGGATCCGTCCGCCAAACAATAGACGCCACAGGGCACAACGGAGAAAGAAAAGCTCCTTGGAGCGCACGAGAAAGCGAGCGAGGACAAGCCCACATTCATCCCAGGAAGTGTCTCAGAAAGACTGTCAACCACCTTCAACATCCTCAGAACCAGCGGTGCCACCCTCAACTTCAATAGGCCCAGACATGCAAGACGAAGCACTTCGAATTATGTCAAAGTCTCTCGGACACATCCACTAGCTGTAGCATTGACCACAGGCGTTTGATCCCTTTCCTTCTTTCATAATTTCTTTGAGCTCTTTCTGTTCTTCGTAAAAGCCTTGAGGTCTTGCTTCTTTCGCCTTATGCTTCACTTTAATTCTTTATTCAACTTCTATATATCGTCGCGTATTCTAAAACGTCGTCCAAGAACGCGTGAACAGTCTTTCTTGCATCTGAGAACCCCGTAATGGAAGCCCAGTTGGAATTGTTCCATGCACCTCGATCACTGAAGAGCCAACGTATCTTTGAAAAGACTAAACAATAGTATCACCTGAACTCATGAACAGAAATCGGAGATGCAGTTTCTTCCGACTTAACTTCAACTGTCCCCAACAGTACTTCAGGTCCATGCTGGTTCACGTCGGACTCGTCAATCCCAGTTACACAACTCGAATCTCTTGTTATAGCTTCAGTCGTTGCACTGTCCACACGCACGTTTTCTGTGAGCATACCTTCTGCGACCACAATGGGAGACTGCTCTACATAGACCTGTTGAATGTCACCTAATTCCTCAACGACTGCTTGACCGTATACCTTATCCGGATCGACAACATCTTCATAGTCTTCTTCAATATCAGAATGAGCATCAACGTCTGCGGGTCTCCCTTCCGCAGTTAAGTGAAGCTCCTCCACTTCGTCCCGAACATCGAACTCAACAGGCGCTTGTCCGCTCAGGCCCTCATCTTCCTCATCAGCTTCGTCGTACTCATCATCATCCTCTCCTACGACATTGAGAGTAGCAAAAGCCAGTACAGGTGGCTCTGCTACAAAGTCCTCGTCGCCACCATACTCTTCCCTTGTGGCATCAACTTCTTCAATGTACTCCTCGTCTGCACCCTCCTCAGCACCTCCTCCCTCAACAACAGCCGCATCTACATCAACTACGAGACTGGGAATTGATTCTTGTTCCTGCTCTTGCGATGTGTCCACATCCTCGGTAGGCATTCCAGCATCTTGCCCTTTAGCTTCGCCCTCAACATCAAAATCAGTCGCTTCAGGTTCAACTACGTGCTATTGGCCAGTCCCAGAGCTCTCGTCGTCTTCTCCTTCGGCCTTTTCGAGTTCTGTGGCCAAAGCCGGCGTGTGTGCAGCACGATCTAGCGGGTTATCAGTGTCTTCATCCGCGTTCTATTGCAAACCCTCGGTTGTGCCTTCTAGGGTTTCCAAATTAGATTCCCCATACTTCGATGTTAAATCGAGCAAGTCTGGCTTGTCCCCAGACGTTGTAGTCACATCCTCAGACCCATCCTTATAGATGGAAGCTGAAAAGAATCCACGGGTTGTCTCAGTGACGTCCTCGTCGGCGATTTCTTGAACCCTGACGTCGCCGGTCTCGGGAATGGCTATCTGCTCCCTGACTTTGTGGAGCTCAGTTTCCACTGGATTCTCTGTACTGCCGCCATCATCCACCTGCGTTGCGATCACCACGGCGTCCTCCGCAACAGGTTCGATGGCCCCTAGATCCAAATTGTGCTCTCGAGGCTCATCTTCGGTAATTGGGCAGGCGTCATCCCCAGCCTTGCCCACTGGGTCCTGGGCCGTAGTGTTCTCTGTAACGCCAATAATACCCTCAGCACGATCACGATTCCCTATGCCTCTTCTTCGTCGGCTACGCTCACCAGTTTGCACAAAGATGGCGCGAAATGGCAATTATGATATTTACGTTGTGCTGACTTGGCGGCCGGAGAGAGCAGGGATAGAGGGAATGCTCTGACTCTGCGGATCTACTGGTTGAAATCCAAAATAGGGGCGTATTATTGGCTACAGTAAGATCTGAAGTGGCACGGGCACCTGTGCAGCTCGCCGTGGCACGTGCCCGCTGAATCTCTCATTTTATTGGTGCAAATGCGCGCTGACTCGCCTACACTATCTACGTCGTGTAGTTTAGCAGTTTCCCACGATACACCCGTCACCACTCTTGTGCGCGACAGTCTCACGTGAACAATGCCTCCTCTGACATCTTTGGATTGAAGTGTAGAACATGGGTGGATGTACGCTAACGCGTGTACGGCACGTGTTGATAGATTAGATGTTATCACATTTGATCTTTTGCAGATCTCAATAACGTTTAGTCAACCATCTATTGGTTACATTCTAAGTTCTTGAAAACCAGATGTAGGATTGAGCGCGCTATACTTCTTGAAATAAGATTGCATCACGGTGTAAGGATTTAAATATTTAACCAAGACACTCACTTGTATATATCTCTTGATCGGGTCAAAAGAATTTGTTGATATTTGCGTCCTAACCAAGCTTTTGGTTTGCCGTTGTCGTACAATGAGTGCAAAGCTTGAGCCTTCATTTATTGCAGAACGGTGCTCACTTTTGTAGCGAAGAGCACAGCTCAAGGAGTTTCTGAGCAGAAAAATGCGTGGGATGGGCGATGACCTGTTCTTGATTATAACAATACTGTCGGTCGCGAATGTTGCGGAATGTGCCAGACATTGCTGGAACACACGTGTAGAATGTTCCAGTAGTGTCTAGCACATTGCACGCTTTGTTGGCCCAGCAAACACTACAGTATTTTAGTGATGCTGGCGCAAATTGTCGCTTTATTATTGGTTAGTGTGCAGCTCCAGAGGTCTCTAGAATCCAATGGAGTAACCTAGACGCACACATGAGTAACTAGCAAGTAGAAATGCGTATTTGGCTCGTTTGAAGTACCTCTAAACACTATAAAAAGAGGTTCTGAGCTTCGGACTTCGGTCTGAACTCACCTCAACAATCGACCAACATCTAAGCCCCACCCCCTATCAACCTTCAGCCACTTCAACTATCATCAACAACCAGTGAGGCGTTCGCCGCTGGATAAAGGGCTTCTAGTGAGGCGTGTGCCGCTAGTTGTCCAATAGGGTGGGGAAATACCGTCGCTAAGACCGGTTGAAGCGCCTTAGGCGTTGACGGGAGACGGGTAGTGTGTACCAAAGGTTTTTCTGTCGTCTGTGAGCCCCACCGGAGCTTTGCTCGGATAACGGTGTCGGTCGAAAGACCTGGTGATTTCCGGACGGAGGTACTTGACGGGAAGCTATCCGCAGGCGACGTGCCGTGCAACCTTTCCTGCAAAGGGCCAGCTTGGGTATAGAGTGAAAGAATATCCCGCTGTTAGTAGCTCTCCTCGGGAAGCGCTGTAAGGATTGTATGCGCCTGCTTCTGGTTAGTGCAGAGGTAGGTAGGCTGCAGAATCCACTTCACATCCGGAGTGTCTGACCGGAAGCCGAGGGTCTGACTCTTAGTGATCTTTGACATAATTCTTGGGTTGCGCGCCGTTTCAACAAAGAAGTTAAGAAGTTTTATTTGGGTATTGAGCCTTTTGCTCTCCTTAGTGTTGTTTTATTTCATCGAGTGGGTTTAGTTCTTTTGATCCCACTGTTTTCAACTTGTTTTGGGGCTTTTAGCTAGGAAGAGCACCCTTTTGGCTTTTATTATTACAACTTCTTGGCCCCCTGCGTCACCGTCTCGTGATGGCGCCCACAACTGCAAAGCTTAGGTTTTCAATGAAGATGAAACCGCGTGTGGCAACGAGCAGCAACCCCGTACGTGTAGCTGGGTTTCAAATAAACATTAATTAAAACGAATTCATGTGTGTTTCATGCACACCAGTTCGTGCATGCTGCGCTGCAGTGACACCATATGACAAATTCAGGAGCGTAACTTGCTGTTTGCTGCGGATGAAGAGCAGCCCTCACATGACGTTTTGCGACAGCATATGTACACGCACACCCCCACGTGCTCCTAGTTGCACGCCTACCTCACTGCGCTGACCCAGAGACTCAACTTGCGACTATGATGTCCTATGGGTATCCTCGTATTGTGCCAGACTAGTGGTAAGCGCTTCCCTGCAATCTAAGAAGATTTGGTGTGGGAGGTGCACTATCGTCGCCTGCCTTCTGGTAGGTCAAACAATGCGGAATTACTTGCATCCAGGGTTATGATGTTTTTGTTCGTGGATATTGATCAATCGAAATGTGGAACTCCGCAGTAGCAGTATGATACTAAGAATATGAACTGTTGTGTCTTATGCTCCGCATGTGTCAATGAGATACATTATCAGAGTGGAGTACTACTTGTCTGAAATATTAACGTGCTGACACAATACACATCCTTGCTAACATTGGAAAAACTTCATTGATGGCATTGACTGTTCAAAACGTCAGCATTTATTGCCTCTGAAGTTTCATCCTTTTCCACCTGACCATGCTCTCAGTTCCGCAGTACTCTCTGTATAAAAGTGAAGGATAAATGGCGGGACTATCTTCCGTTTGGGACTGTGTATCGCACAACTGTATCACAAGAGGTTCACACACATCATGCAGGAACAAGCTAAGAACATGAAAGTATTCTTGTCTCTCACGCTGTTTGCTCGTTTCTTGCTGAGCTACGCGGCTTCATATCCAAGTTTTTATTCTCCAACTGATCTAAGTGTGGCCGTCAAAGCATCACAAACCTCAAACGAAGTTTTCCGGTGTGACTCATCAAACGCAATCCATCGCGCACTTTGCCGAGCTGCATTAAATAAGGTCAACTCAGAGCTCGAAGGGGCCGGAATTAGCATCGACCGCAATGGAGTCCTGTTTTTGTACGATGACCCCTCCAACAGAAAGATCCAAACCGGTAAATCTTGCTCGGTGACCGCAGAACAAAGGCATCAACACCTGGAAGTACGTTTCAAGAGGTCAGCGCGCTTACGTCTGAAGGGAAACTCATTGACAGAACCATTTGTCCTTCGTCTCAAATTGCCGGTCACTTTGAGCAGCAGGGTGGATATTAAGCAACGTTTCGGTGCAAAAGTACCACAGATCTCTTCATTCAAGATTCGGATGAAGTGTAAGAATTATGCAAGTGACTCTTATTCGCTTAAGGGCTCATTGAGCACCAACGCAAATATGGGCATCGGGTTCTATTTGAAACCCTCTCTCGGTACCGTCGCATCGGGCGATTATGCTATCGTCCTTCAACCCATTGTTCGTGTTGTGACAAAGCTGGAGAGCACTGATATAAGGCTTGATGCAAGTGGCGTTAGCCCCATCGCAGCAGTTTGGAGTTCGGTTGTTGGATGGACTTCAACGCTTACCCAAGTGGCGGATGCTGCACTCAACGGTAAATGCATCACAGCAGTGATCGAAAGAAATGTGGCTTGGGATGTTGGTTCCGCAGTGGTGCTGGGTATAGGCTCACTCCCGGCTCCGCTAGAAAAACTCTTGTGGAAGCTGCTGTCTACAGTCGGCGAGTTCCTTGCTCGAAAAAAGGCGAGGGGATACGGTGAAGATATTGAGGATGATCTAAATAAGAAAGTAAGGCGTGCCCTTAATGTAGGATCAGATGGGAGGCGTGTCATCATCATCAAACGGAATTTCATGGAAATGCTTCGCAAACAGGGAGAAAACGAAAATGTATTTGTGAGACCGCCGACAAATCCTACAGCTCACTGCATGACTGGAGTTAATTATATGTGTTCAATCTGCCGCGGATGCTCTCAATGCGTATCCGAACGAAACAGATGCAGGGCTCAGCAGAGAGCTGTTACCCAGAAATGGACACCTAAAAATCTGATTCATTCTGTGCCGAAGATCGCTGCATTGGCAAGGCCCAGTCCAAACCCCAAACCTGCCCCCCGCGGTACGGTTCAGGATAGAGATGCATGTTATAGACGTGCACATAGCGTCTGTGCAGCCTGCAGGGGTTGCGGCGAATGCCGATATTTAATTTCGCAGTGCGATAGAATTCGTATTTAGTCACCCACAAGGCATGGACAAGATGGTTACCTCACTTGCAGATGTGGTACCTGCTGAGCGCTACAAGTAACGGAGGGAAGATGAAGAACATTTTAACCGTATCATGCAGGCCAGACATCATGTTCGCGTCATCTATGTTGGCGCGACAAGTCCATGACCCGTTCATGAGGCACGTTGGACTTGGTAAACGGGTGCTACGATACCTGCACGGGACCAAGGGCCTTGGTTTGTTCTATCCCTCGGACACCCGTAGCCCAATGGAAGTGTTTTGTTATGCGGATTGGGCTGGATGTCGTGACACTAGGAAATCGACGACTGGAATCCTAGTAAAGGTAAACGAAGCCCCGGTGCTTTAGACGACGAAGAAGCAATCCATGATTGCACTCTCGTCCAGCGAAGCAGAATACATCGCACTCTCATACTGCGGTAAGACTCTGCGATGGTTGCGTAGATTATTTTGGGAACTCCTTCGTGAGGAAGTATTGGCCGACGAGCCGAACATGTACCCTGTATCTATTTACACTGATAGCTCAACCGCTATGTCTATCGTTGAAAAGCCTAAGTCTTCGGAAAGGTACAAACATATTGATATTAAGTTCCATCACATGAAAGAGCTGGTGAAGACGGGTGCTGTGAATGTTAAGTATATATCTACGAAAATGCAACCAGCAGATGTCTTGACAAAAAGCGTAGACTATGCAACTCTCTTGCGACTCAGGGTCGTTTGCGGTCTACACTAATGTCTTATCTCTGACTTTATTCATTTGTTTTTCTTTCTCTATATTTATGTTTGCCTTGAGGCGTCAAGGCGTTTTTTCTTTTTTTTTAATAGTAATTGTATCTTTACCTTTTCCTTACGTTTGGGCTTTTTATCCTACATGGTTTTCGCCAAATCTAAGGTTTTTAATGGTAGCTACGTTATGGAACTCTAGACAATGGGTCGAATCCGCCATTCACTATTGCGCTAAGTCGTCGCTGCTACGGTAACTTAGCAAGGGACGGTGAGAATTATATTTTATTTCGGTGGCGTGGAGCGCAGGAGCTCGCTTGACAGTGAGCTCCCCACGGAGCTCACTGTACCGTAACGATAATAAAATACTAGCTCTCTGCTGGCGGTGCCCGCCACTGTGGGGAGACGGGGAACCATCTTGTCACAGAACAATAATCTTTGATTATAGAATGGGTACGTAAAGATGCACTGAAAGCTGTGAATGAGAACATTATGAAAAATATCTCAAATGTTAGTGAGCCGCGGCAGCCCATGAGCGTATGTGTCGATGTAGAAGTCCTGATTTAGAAGCATGTCAATTCGGCAAACTACTAAATCTTGTCGGTTGTAGGCGCCATCACAAAACGGTGACGCAGAGGGGGGCGCAACTTAGCAATAAGGTAGGCTAAAAAGGGGTTCCTGGTAGCTGAAAGCCCCGTAGAGATGAAAATGATAAATAGAACGCACGAAAAAAATGGAAATCCAAGTAACAAAAAGGAATCAATCTGTTAAGCAAATATGAAAACAAAAGAGGAGCAAGAGTCTCAATCACAGAAAACTTCTTCAAAACTTCTTGAGACGGCGCAGGACCAAAACATTATGTCAATGGCCACTAAAAGTCAAACTCCCGTCTTTCAGTCAGACAATACGAATGTGTCGTGATTTCTGCAGCCTATCTACTTTGTCACTAGCTAGACGCAGGGGCGGACAAACTTTACAGGGCTTCCAAAGGAGAGACATTACCAGCGGGATATGCTTTAACTCTCTACCCAATCTGGCCCTATGCAGGAAACATTGCACGGCACTTCATCTGCAGACAGCTTCCCATCTAGCACTTCCGTCCGGAAATCGCCAGGTCTTCTGACCGGCACTGTTATCCGAGCAAAACTTCGGTGGAGCTCACAGACGACAGAAGCAACTTTTTTACACACTTCCCGTCTCCAGTCCACGCTTGAAGCGCTGTAACCGGATTCAGCGACGGCAGTTATCCACCAAAAGTATACACCTAGCGCACAACACCTCACTAGATGCGAGTGTGGTTTGAATGGTAGACTAAAAGATTAGGAAGGGTTAGGGTGATGTTTTTGTGTATGAGTGTGATGTTGAGCTGAGTCCAAAACGAATTCCGGGTGTCAAAGTGCCCTTTTGTAGCGTCTATAAGCACTTAAAACAACGCAGGAACGCATTACTACTTTCTACTTACTCATTTGTGCGTCTAGGTTACTCCATTGGCTTCTAGCAGCCTCTGGATCTGCACACTAACCAATAACACTCCGCCTTCTAGCGCCAGCGTCACTCAAATACAGCAGCGCGGCTGGGCCAGCGAAGCAAAGAATGCTCTAGGAGCTGCTGGAAGACTCTACACGTGTGTCCCAGCAGTGCCGGAGCATTCTACACGTTTCGCAACCAACATCGCTGACACCAGAGTCACAGAAACGCGACAAAATTTAATAAAGTGCTCTGATCGAAAGAAGCTTGATCAAGACATAGCCAATTGATTTACAGAAGAAATCGCACCTCTTTTCAACCACTTGGAGTTCAAACCGCATGCAAATGCAGTGCTAGCAGGGGGTTTGACATTCAGTGATATTTGCATAGTTCATCCCGCTCCGAGAGCTCATCTTCAAGATGGCAGTTTGTTTACCAGGAATATTGGGAAATTCAGAATTCTATATGGAACTTGTCTCTCTCGCTACAGAGCTTCTGGTTACGGTGATCCGGAATCTTTTGCAACTTTTTTGCGACGAGAAGTCTTATATTATGTACGCCTTTTCTTTCCTAAAACAAGGCCCAAATCGTCAGCCACTTGTGACAAGATCATGGAATAGAAAGGCACCACGAGACAAACAAGTTGGACGTGGCAGTGGTGCATATGACTTTGGAGGTCCAGAGATCCCATTGCGAAACAAACAAAGAAAGCAAACAGAATGAAACTATTGTGATGGGAGTGGACCGCCTTGTGGCTGCACTGCAGCCTTTTGGTAATATCGTTTCAACAGAGCTCCAGATTGCAGAGAGGGATGGAATGAGATTTGGGGATCTCGAAGTTCAAGCGCGTTCCACATTTTCTACTCTGAACGGAATTACCAAGAAGATATAAATGCTGTGACGGGCATCAAAGGATGAAGCGAAAGCGGCTTTCCAAGGAATACTGGAGAAACTAATGAGTAACCTGGGTTCTAAAGACCTTTTGTATCATCTGCTTGGGGGTTAGAGAACCAAGCTTCAGTACTGTTGCGTAAAAACGATAGTACATTTGGGCATTTATATGTTTTATTGCTCTCATTCTACTCGGTTCAAGTGTGGACGGCTCTCACAAGGGTGTTTATTATGGATTCCCATGCTAAAGTTCAAGATTTGGTAACCAAAAGCACCGCCCGGATAAATCATGTATAATACCACTGGTCAGTGGAAGGTTACGCGCTCGTAGCTGATATATTGATGTGTTTGCCAAATCTAACATGTACGTAGAGAACTATCCGCCCTGAACCCCTCTTATCAATCCGATTTCCATTGAATTTTATAGACGCATCGCTCTGGCATCTACTTCTATGATCGATGATGATCTACGTACACCCAAGACATTGCTACATACTATTGTACGGCACAGTCCTTCATAGTCCTGGGAATCACTTCGGAGTGATGAGTTGGTATGCGCTCTTAAGCTTATTCTTGAATTAAGCACTCCCAGCGAAGAAATCAAGAACAGAATATTGGTCATTCCTGCCAAGAATTTTTGCGTAAAACCCGTGATCGAAGCTTCATCACTGTCCCGTGTGACATCAAAACCAAAAACAGAAGAGCCGAACCATCCAACTTGTTCCTTGAACTGGTGACTCCAGCAGCTGAATTATATTTTGCTGCCAGTATTTTCTCTCCATCAGAGGCGTACAACTTTGTAAAGACTCTGGAGCAAAAAAAGTGAAAATCCAATCCATTATGCTGCTCAAACTTGGCTGAAGACGTTGGAACATGCAGCAGTTCATTTTCATATTGAAAGTACTCCAAGCAAGTGATTCTTAAGTCTGGATCTTAGAATCGATGAACACGTGTTATGAAACGTGCGGTGGATGCGCAGTCAGGAATTGGGGAGAATGGGGGCGGAAAAAGGTGCGTAAACGGCTTTGTAACAAAGGGCAAATGATGGAAAAAGAAACGGGAACAAGACGCATTGACATGTTAAATCGGGCAGTATCACAGGTTTTTGGGCACGTTTTAGCACGAGCAAAGTGGCGTAATTTAGTACCAAGGTGCGGCACGATTTTTATGCGGGACAAGCATGACCGACAACCTTAGAAACCAGTTGGAATGAGGCTATAACAAAATTTTCATAGAGAGAGAAACGGGTTCGAGATTGGCGTGCGTTTCGACTATTCGGGAGTAATCGCGATTTAGATGGTGGTTCTTTGTGGAAGGGCATAAGCTAATTAGATATCATGCCAAAAAATGAGGCTTGAAGATGTCTGCCTTGAAGTGATAGAGATCCTACCCAACCGGGATTCTTCTGTTGAGCAACCAGGTGAGCAGGGAAGGGGAGGTAAAGGGTGGATGTGATGGAGGCGGTCCGTATCCGTTAAACAGGAGGGTCTGTGCCGAAGACTTCGAACTCGGTTTGGTATCGCCCTAATAATACCTATCATCCTAATACAGAATTGTAGGCGGATGATTATTCTCATACTGTTGTTGCAGAAATCTTAGTTTTCTATCAAAGAATAACAGATAATTTTCAAACCTTGGAATGGTATCTCTTGCGTGCTAAACCAAATCTAGCTAGCTGTTCAGCGAGGGCATCTCTTGTGACACTCATTTCTCTCGTCCATTGCCGAAACCTTTTGTTGTGCCTTTCAGTGTGCAACATATTTTGGAAGTGAACTACCAGAGAGCCTCGTACACCGATCAGTTCATGCGTTGGTATCATATCAAACAATGAGAAGTCCGCATTTTCAATTATGAAATTGTGCAGCTTCGCTGCCACAATAATTATAAGTCTTGAATTGGCTATATGGTACCGTATTGCGGACCAAAATATTCCATAGCGAGAAACCAGCATACCAAAGGCCTACTCTACACAAATTGGACAAGATTAGTGATAGTAACTGAATGCCTCTTATTCGACCGTTAAGTCTTTTCCAGCGTATGGCGTCAAGATTCTAAGATCATTCGAGTATGCATCATCTGCAACCACGGTAACCCTGCGTGGAAGATAATCACTTGTGAACAAATCGAAAAGCTTTGTTGCAGAAAAAGTGGTCAAATCATGCATACTGCCAGCATGCAGCGCAGATATAATCGAGAACTTGTAATTTGCTCCGGCTGCTGCTTAAACAACTATTCCAAAAACCCCTTTTCTGTTGTAGTACCTTCGTGAATCTGCAAATTCCGACAATGGGTGTTGGTGTATCTGAATAGCAATGCCGTCTAGCGCTGCTGCAACTCCGTCAAATGGACATTTTCGTATCTGTTGGAACATTTTTGCGCTTATTAGACGTTCTGATTTCTGTTGAAGGAAAATGCGATTCGGCAAGAGTCCTATTCAAAGCACACAATTCTTTCTCAATTACTCCATAAACGGTTGGAAATGCTATCCCATAAGGCCAATATAAGTCTAAATAACTAGCTTCGGCTTGTAATCTTAGCTTCATAAAAACATGACAGCCAGTGATACTGCACTAGCAACGGTTTCGTCCAATCTTTGACTCCGTTTCAGTGTAACATTTGAAGCGGAACTTAGAAAACAATACTCCGCCTTCGTAAGTCATTACATGCGAGTGAACAGCGCATCGGATATTCTTAATAATAGTTTGTTACACTTAAACTCTGTTCTTACAAATATGTACTTGGGCTCATGCAACCTGGTACTGGCAAGTGCGGACATAAGCATGGCGTTCAGACTGTGACGAGCCACTCGATGAAGCCCCTGCTTTCGATTCTTCCGTGAGGGCGGCTTGCATGAGCAAGAAGCCTGCAAAGTTTGAGTGCCCCTCGAAGTTAGCGATCCGGCATGGTGTTCGCAGCATGAACTCTAAACACGCATATCCACAGTTAACAATACACTTCCTTTCCATAATGAGAGAATGGTTTTATACTTGGAAAGATGGAAAAGATAATGCCCAAAATGTCCTCTCATCATCTTTGTCAACTCGTAAAACGACCCTCAGGGTGGGGACAGAATACAAACTCTTATCACCTGGTAGCAAGGCATAACTAGATACTAACAGCGTGATGAATCAATTCATACCGCTTTCTGGGATGGGAGAGTGGGTGTCAAATGACAGCTGACAAAACGAAAGCGGCGATCCACTTCTGTTGAGGACCCTGCTCATCACGAATCTGGAAAGAAAGGTCGGAATGTCCCCCAAGGAGAGCGGAAAATCTGCAGCATGACGATAGCCGCCGAAATTCTCAAATAATGATATTCTGCGTTTCTGTTGTCGAGTTTGGGGAACCATTGTACGAATGCGATCGGAATGCTGCTGATAAGGTGTAACACAGTCGTAATTTGGCAGAACGATTTTATCTACGCCCCAAAAATGCAGGCTACTGTTTGTGGTTTCGGTCGAACAACAGAAAACAACTGGGGACCCTCACCGGTTGATCTTGTCTTTCTGGTGAGTGGCCACTCCAACAAGAGCAGTTCTTTTATGGATGCCTCTTCAGAAGTAAACAAGCGCTGTTCTGACGGAAATAATATGGAAGCCAAATTAGTTTCTCCAATCAAATCTATAAAGTTGTAGAATATACTTACGAGACATAACAAGGTATATTATCTCATGCGACCACTAGAGAATATCGACGAACTATCGCCAAGACTGCAGCGGTTGTCAATCTCACTATCTGTTCTCTCTGTCATTCCGGGAAGGGGGGGGGGGGGGGCAGACAAGCGAGGTCATATATTTACTGCCTCTAGTTGAAACGAGTGGACTGTAAACTACGTTACAACTGGTTGCCAGGGTGGATTCCCCTTCAGTGCCCTTCGTAAGCAATTTATTCAGCGCAGATTGGACTAAACTAAGCCACGACTATGAAACTTAGTATTCACCGTTAAAACCTATACCAAAGGAAAATCTTATAGGAAAAACAAGAATATGACATCGGATCCATCTTTGGCTTGGCGCAGCAAAAGGGGTCCAGCATTCTGCACCAGAGCCAAACTTTGGTTGATGGATCCGAAGAAATAGAAGAAACACATCTCTAAATTTAGAGTTACTTTTGACAGAAACGTGGCGTTCGAAGTGCATTTGATAACAATTGGCTGGCATTGCATTCATTTACTGTAGTGCCAGCCACTTAGGAGCAGCCACAGTCAAAACTCAGCAGTAAATGAGCTTTGAGGTTTGCTGCTGCTGCTGGTGAATGTTTTAAATGGAAGGGAGGCGTTACGCCAAAAAAGTTTTGTGCACGTGCTGAAGGGGGCGTACGAGCGTCTTCATTGGCCTAACGGCTCCTTCCAATCAACACGTACCCCTTCATCTCTCTATAAATCATTATAAGAGAGAGACAAGACGAAGCGTCCTTGGGCCGCTGGCGTCTATGCGCGCCATGGTGGATTAGTGACAAAAGTCGTAAAAAGAAGAGAGGAGGGGAAACCAAAATCTCAAAATCAAGTCGTTTAATTCAAGCAAAAAAGGGCAAAACATAAAATTACGTTGGGAGAGGGGTGCAGAATTGAATAGCTTTAGGCAGCTCTGGAGTCGTAATGGCCACAGGCATAGGACTAATTGTTTGCACATACCCAGATGTAATATTTTGGTCATGCATATGCACCACACGATCGTTCTTTTAAAATTGAGACACTGCGAGACATAACTGACACGCAGAGAAGAAATTGGATCATACAGCTACAAAAATGCCATTCAAGGTCTTTCCCTTCCTTTTTTGAAGGGTTGCTGCAGAAGAAAGGCATATGGGGAACTGTCTCGAATGATGCGAATGTCCGCGAAAGCAAACTTGAAGTCTATATGATGCAGGAGCTGTCACTCCAGCATGTGTTCGTTCTGGTCCAATCGAGCCACCGGCATTGTAAAGTGATCAAAACGCACGACCACGAACAGCTCTTCATTGATCACAGCGGTATGCAGCACGTTCTAAATGACGAAAAATGGCACACAAGTTTTCAAATCTAGGTTATGAGGTGGTATTCCAGTAGGTTCATACTGATATGCAAACCCGGGAACAGAAATATTGGTGACTTCGGACTCTGAGTTCTTTCCGCGGTCACGTTGTACCATTTTAGCTGACGGAAGAGTGAAGCGTCCACCAGGAAACAGATCCAGCGCTACCACATTATCTTCTTCGACCAACAGGTTTGTGGATGCAATGAGCGTTTTGCTGAGATCCACATTCTCTTTGCGTCTTGTTGTCAGACACCTCCACAGGAATTGGTAAGCGGTGTGCATTCGACCCGTGGATCTGAGTGGTATTGAAGCTTTGTGGGACATATTGTTCCATGCAACGGAACGTAGGAGCGACAAATACGCCGGATCACCGGCTTGCAGTACTTGTTCGGTGAGATACAGCACATGGACCGAGCAAAGTGTCCACAGATCACTCTTCCACTTTAACTCGTGGTGGGATGTTTGTGTACACTCGTATCACCTGTCCACTCGGCTTAGCCTCCATGTATATCTGCTGCAAAATGGGAACCAGCTATGAGTAGTAGGTGGATAGAACGATCGTTAAGTCCCCAGTAGGAGGCTGGTTTTCCATTCCACTGCAACGAAAATCTTTGAGCACTGCATCCATGAGTTCGAAAATGTGTCATGGAAGCATGTATGCCTCATCCACGACGAGCAGTTGTATTCAGTGAAGCAGTTCCACAAGTTGGGATCGGGGATCGCATCCGGACAAAGAAGCTATGCTGGTGCTTGTGCTGGCCTTACCTGCTACATCTAGTACAAGCAAGCTATGTAAAGTGCGATCACGTTTTTATAACGATGCTGCAATGCGTATTGTAGCAGTAATTTCGACAAGCATTCCTTCTGACTCTTTGATATCGCGAAGGAGGTTGAGAACGTACGTCTTTCCAGTACCTGCGGATCCGTGCACAAAAAACGCCATTCTGGAGTGCTTGGTTTCTCTTGCAGCGCTTGTAGTGGATGAAATGAGCCACGCAGGGTGTCAAAGACTTGTTTTCGATGAGTGTTTAAGGTTGCATACCGTGACTGCAACGTTGATGCATTTCACATCAAGTGCGCGTCTCGAGTGATGTAAGCTCGATTTGTTTCAGTCAGTCCTGCACCATCCTGCTGTAGCTGCTGCGAGAAGAAGCTTTGATCGCGAAGCATTCGTCCAACGCGCCAGTCTGAGATCTCCAACACACGTCGATACATTTCTTACTCTCGTTGCTGCCCATCGTTTGTATGTATGTCGCTACATAGAGCCCCTCAGTTTTCGACGGACTTTTTATCTGGGTCTGCGCCTTGTTGGTACTGTTTAACAACCAAAGTGGTAGCTCTAAGGGCTTGCTGGAGATCTGCACTGGTTCTTGAAACGCAATATCCGTCCGCGAGCACTCCGCTTGCAATCTCAGCTTCAGAATACTTTTCATACTGCTGTTGGTTAAAAGTCCTTCCGTCATCATAAGAGCTAGGGCCATGATTCATGAGCAGCAAGCGAAGACCAAACACCTCAATTTCGAACGTTGAGGCACCTCTGATACCTGGAACGCACTGCTCGTCTTTCTTGCGCTTTACCACGTACATTCGTGGATTGAAATCGTCTTCGGGCATCTGAGTTCTGTCTGCGTCGTGTCAATTAGTTACACGCCCAAAAATCGTGCCATACAAACGCACCTTTTCGAAGTACGAAAGGTACCTGAGGCTCGCATATGCTTCAGCCCTTGCAAAATAGCTCTCCGAAGTAGACGGCTGCGATGCAGACTGTATCTGATTTGGACCTCTCAGCAGAAACGTTCGCTCTCCCTCCAATTGAATGGCTGGTCTCTCTACTTAAGCTATGATTTGCTCAAGGTGAAACTAAAAAAGTCTCCAAGCTGCATTGATAGTGCCCACCACGTGCATGCATGTACGGAAGGATGCCGTTCCGCACTTGCATCTCTTGTTGCTGCTCGTTCTGTGTGCCTATCTCATTAGTGCCACTACTACTGAGCACCACCTGTTCAGATTTGGGCTGCTTAGAGTATTTCATCAAAAAGGCAACTGCGCTCTCTTCTTTCGTGCGTTCTATGTTTATATGGGAGCGGTACGTCTTGGTCAGACTTGGAAGGTACGGCATAACATTGAGGTTTTCTGCCCTTCTTCTGCGGTGGATAACGCGAGTTGTGCCTTCTTCGATGCAAGTATCCAGCACAATCACATTGCTTTCGTATCCAAACTTGCACCGCCCAGTGTGATTCCTGCAGTTAAAAGAGTTCCAATGCCTGTGCATCGACCAAATAAGGCCATGCAAAATATTTTCTTCACCGGAAAGGGGAATTTATGCATGAATCAGTTCGTCAATTACATCAATGTCTTCAGTCACGCCTCTTTCGAGCCATATGAGGATGTTGAAATGAAGCACATTGCGTTCTTGACACTAAAGCTTTGATGCAAGCCCCAAGCACTTAATTCCCAAGCTGTCCTAGGTCTTCTCCAAGCCCTTCATTAATTCATTGGCGTAGTGATTGTAAACCCTTGCAAGCAGATCCCGTTTGTCAAACGGTCTACGGCGGTTGCTCTATTCTGTAATCGCGCTACGAGTGCCACAGTCTCATGTCCTCATTCTTTTTGTGAGTACGAAGCATCCACATCTGCATCAATGTTCCACTGTTCAGAAGAATGATGTTTGAGTACAGACGTCACTTCGCCTTCTCAGCCCAAGTGAGCTTTCAAGGCTTCCATTCGTTGACGCTGAAACCAGAACTTTGTTGTTTGAATATTTTTGCATCCAAAGAAAGAACTATATCAAACGGTTCATGCTGATCGCCGTACATGTAGAGATGAGGAAAATTGCCTTTCTCTGCAAGTTTGGGCCCCGGTTTTAGAAGTCGGTAGCGCACTCGTAAATTGTTTGTGGCAATCGCAGTCAACGCATCTCCAGCAGCAGTAGCAGCAGCAGCCGACACTACGGCATGCTCTTCTGTTACGATTCCTTCCACAAACCGCAGTACTTCAGATTCCACTCGGCACAGGCCAGTCCGAACACTGACGAGCGTTCTCATGATGGTTGGACCCCATCAGGAGCATCTTCAAGGAGAGAATCTGTAACTCCCAGAGGAGCGTTGAATGTGGAACTTGGGGTCCCTTTGCATCCACGTACGACTACTCCTTGTTCCGCTTCTTGCAAGCAGATATCGAAGGTGGTCTCTGCATTTTGTTCTTGTTGTTGCGTGCTAAGCATGGATCGGTACCGCTCGCGCACAAACTTTGGCTTGGGCTGGATCACATCATACCAACTGGGCACGATGTCTCGAAAGTTGATGGCTTGAATGAACGCACGCAAATTGGCAGGGGCATAGTGCGATGGATCAAAGGAAGGCGGAATGGTACCCCACAGAAAGCTGTACCGCGTGTTGTTTTGTTTCTTCGCGAAGAGTGTATTCAAGTTTTGGAAATGGGCGTGAAGCGCTCTCAGGCTATACCTATTGCAATTCAACTCGTTTCAATGCCTTCTGCAGAACGTGAAGCCTCATCTTGACATTCTTCCAATTCCACAGCACACTCCGGTAGCCTCGTTTACCAGCACAATACAACCGCAATACTTGCAGCTATGAATTTCCAATGTCAATTCAGGGTATGGGCAGGAGGAAATCGTGTGTGACTGCTCTCCGCATCTTCTGCATCGGCCTTGACGTGCAGTGCAAAGCGTCTCAAATTCTAGCACTCCTGCGTGCATCGCTGGATCATTCCACGCCTGAGCTGTCACGGAATCCCACGCATGATATACGCGATAGAGTCCTCAATCAGGACGCCCAGCAAACTGCATGATCGTCTTGTCAAGCTGCTGCTGGCGCTGCTGCTGGGGCTGCTGCTGGCACTCTTGCGGTGGCTGGAAGAGAGCTCATCCTCTTACAATTCCATGGAAACAAGCACCTGCTCTTCTTCTTCAGCTTGCCACAGATCAGGCTGCTGTGGTGGATATGAGGGAGCAGGAGTTATTTTATCATCTTCCACTTCTATTGGAACGCGAATCTGTTCTTTTTTTTGGTTCAGCTTCTGGCAGAGAAATCTGCTGCCTTGGCTGTGAAAGAGCGGGAGTGATTGTTAGAATTAGTTATTATGTACCTTTCTTTGAGTATAGTTGGCTCTAGTATCAGTTCTAACGTGCACAAACCAATTATTGTTATTGTACTCGATCTGCTGAAGAAATCTGTTACCCATTTGCCATTGCAAACTGGCCTCAAAGCCGAGTTGACATCTTTGTGAAACCTTTTCAATATGACATGACAACATTTTCATGTCAAAGAAGTCTTGTTTGGCCACGTGGACATATTGGCTCTAAATTACACGTTGCCTACTACTCACAACGTTGACCGACATTTCACACGGTACAACAGGGATCGAACAGTCATGGAAGATTTCCAAGGTAGTCGTGCCAAGTCATCAATGGCACCCTGGGTTCATGCCAGATCATCAAGACCTTTTCTGATGACAAGTCATCAGCATTGATGGAATTTGCTAAGTCACCAAACAACTAGATCTGGCACGGAACCCGGTAAACCAGTCGCGTACGGAGACCAGCACGAACACCAAGTATCATACCATTCAACTCGGACGAATTCTCATCAACTAGTGGCACTGATAGAACTAGACTAGAAACTCTACATAAACCCCGATGGATGTTCCGAACTTCTAACTCGGATCATCGCCATCGACTTCCAACCAATTCAACCACTGCACCTCTGTTCCTAACAGTGATCTCATAATCTTCCAATTTCATCGCAACGGGCATCTTTTCTGCAGGCATCGTTGGGAGAGGTGGAGGCATCGGAGGCGGAAGAATACGAGACGGAACACTTCTTACGAACTCGATAGGTCCACGTATTGGGGAGCACGTTCGTAGTGCTGTGGCAATGGAACCACTTGTCTAAGCAAGGGAGGTAGGTGCAGGAGTAGTTTTGTCATCTTCTACGGCTGGAACAATGGGTTCTTAGACGTGCGCTCCACTATCATTTACCCCCACCTAATCTGGAGCGAGAGCAACTGTTAATTGTCGAAGGTCGTCCAGCTCCTGGCCTTGCACGGTGTGAGTTCACCTTGGGCGCTCCAGAATTTGCCATGGAACCTTTAACATGTGCCATGACACCTCTTAAATTCGCCCTGGCATCCCCAGAAATCGCTTTGGCACCCCTGGAGTTCAGTCTGTCCCCACTGGAGTTCAGACATGTACCTCCTCGCACCATAGTATTTTACAAAGATAAGAAACAAAAATTCTGTTTTTCTAAACCCCTAAAACGTTTGCCAGAGTTGCAGAATACGTTTTCAAGATAAAGAAATTTGAAGGTGAGAAAAAGGGGATGCAGTTTGTCGCTTTGCACGCACCGGGCCTAGTTGCATAAGCAATTAAAAAAATTGCTGCAATACTTATACTTAACCAATGCAGTCGTGCGCAGCACAGGGACTTTTGACACACTCCTGTTTGAATTTGACGAGCGGAGTGTGCGGAACCGGTTGTCAAGCAGTTTATCACCGTCAAACGACCAGTATACCACACAGGAGTATCTGACCTTGCCCAGATCCGTGGTACTCATTGAGTTACTCTTGTAGTGAACTGCGCACGAGCTCGCTTTGCCTAGGTTCCACGCCAGCAACAGTGCCCAAAGTAGCAAAAGGTTACGACGCTGCGCTATTGGCCAAGCCTGAAATGGGATGTGAAAAGTGGTTAGTAAGCACGCGAGATTCGTTCTGCACTGAGCCAGTGCAGTATATATGTCCCTTGCATTGTACTGCAGTGGGGGAGTGCAAAGAGCATACCATGTGGCGCACCCTGCCTCTGCTTAGTGGTCGATGATGCAATCATTTACTGTAGTGCAAGCCATTGCGCAGCAGGCACAGTCAACATGCATCAGAAGCCATTGAGTCAATATGATTTGGGCTTTGCTGCTTCTGCTGAAGGTTATGAATGGTAGGGAGGCGATGTGCCAAAGTGCATATTGCATGCGCTGAAGAGGGTTTGCAACCAAGTCTTTTGGCGCAGCGCCTCCTTTCAATCAAAAACCCCCCCTCATGTTCATGTAAATCATTATAGTGCGGAGACTGTTGGGAGTAGTAATCTAGAAAAGATATAGTACTTTTACTACGCACAACAATTATCAAAAGGAGACTAATGTACAAAGAAAAATTCATAGAAGTGAGACAAGATTAGTTAGACATCAATGTATACATATGATACTTACAAAGTAGCACTGTCATTACATTAAGCCACATACGTCGGTGTTCTCGTTATGCTAGTTTAGCATTCAAAAGGCAACGAATTAAAATGAACGAATAACGACTCTTCAAACCCAATTTTGAATGAATCAAATTTCTCAAAATAATTCCATACATAGCACAGAGCTAGTTTGCTTAGGACAAAAGACTAGCAGTATACTAGACATTTCCCAGTTTCTTTAGAGGTAAAACTAGCGCCAGACTCCACTAATACCTACCCTCTCAGGTGCACGTGGAATCCAAATCTTACTGGTCCTGAGTGAGTGCCCCTTCAAATAGCAAAATAGAATAGATAGAATAGATAGAATGGATACATAGCGTTTACATAACCAAATAGCTTTGTCTTTCTATCACCCGTTGCCCGACCTGCTCCCTGCTTCGCATGCTCTACCTCACGCCCTACGAAAGGACGCTCTACATCACGTGCACCACCTCATCTACGTGCGCCATAATATTACGCTCCCCGATATCCCACTCCGCCACCACCCTCCCTTCTCTGTTTCCAAGCATCTCGTTCTCCTTTCTCCTTCCCCCGCAATGATACCCTGTTGCCATCCCCGTTGCACCTTCTATGGCCGCACCGCGTTCTCTCTCCAAAGTCACCAACGCAGGTGCCCTCATCGACTCACCCCCGATAAACGCCCTTCCTCCTCCGCCAACGCTCCCGTCCAGTTCCCTCCAAGGACCAAGCCACGAAAATCCGTTCCAAACCTCTCCACCATTCCTCCTCCCACTCCCCCACACCGCCCCTCCGAAAACGTCTCCCTCCCCGAAGATGAACCCTATCACATCCGACAGGCCTCCCTTTCCCTCCAAACACAAGACGCACACCACATGGCAAGTCACGCCCTCTGTTCAGTCTCCTCTTCAAACCCACCTCCCCATACCTCGTCCCAATCTCCGTCCCCTCTCCTCAACGACCCCCATCTCAAGCAACTCGTCCTCTGCATCTCCTCCATCGCTTCCTCCTTCAGCACGCGCAAAGCCGACGAACTCATCTCCCTTCTCAACCACCCGGACTTCTCGAAGTCAGACTTCCAGAAATCCATCTCCTTCGCAAAGCAGTGCCTCGCACTCCAAGAACACCTCGTCAAGGGACGTATCAACTCCACCAGTTTTCTCCCTCTCACATTCTCAGACGAGCATAACCCCTTCTCCGCAACTCTCTTCCAAAAAGACGCCATAGACGTCCTGAAGCAAGAACTCGCTCTCGCACACTTCAACAACATCTTCTTATAACGCTTGTCCCAATCTTCACCTTACTCTTCTTCAACCCCCGCCTTCGCCTATCCTATGGCCGCAGCCTTTGGAAACAAAGTCGTTCCTGTCTTTAAACAGGCCATCACGCAGTGCCACATCAATGATATCGTCTGGCACACCCCCGAAACAACCGGTATGGAATCATTCGTCGGTCTCGTCCAGTTATACTCCGATACGTCTGTAACCTCACTCAAAGGCTCCTCCATCACCTCCTACCCCCTTCACATCACCCTTCTCAACCTCTCCGACGCATTCCACCAAAAGTGTGTCTCCCAAAACCTCACCCTACTCGGATACCTCCCAACTTTCTTCTCCCCCTCTTCCTCCCCCGGCGACGGATACTCCATCCCACATTCGTCCTCCAACATCCCACGCAAAACAAGAATAGCCCTCACTCAGCGCGCCATCTCCACAATCTTCCGTTTCGAGGGTATCCACAACGCTACCTTCGCTTCTCTACTCCTATTCCTAGCGATAAAACGCGGTTCACTGTCATCGCAACCTTCATTATCCAATTCTTCATGATGCAGTTCTCTCACCCTCTCCCACGCAACCCCAAGTATTTTCTCCACCGCAAGCCGAATATACTCCCCGTACAACTAGAAAACAACAACTGCCTTCTTCCTCCACGCCCCATATCTGTGTCCATTGCTGTCAAAACAAACCCGATCCACGCATCTAAACGAGCCAAATGCATCACTGTCCCATCAACATACTCCATCTTCCCCTCCCTTTCCGTCCCCACCTCATATCCCATGAATTCTTCCAACACTTCCACCGCAGCCCCGTTCTTGAAGTACATGTCCTCTTCACTAAACTCCCTCAGCCGACCAGCAACCTGAAATCTGGAATACGTAAGACCCTCGATTGTTCTCATCCTCCAAGAACATAAACTACCGCTCTTCGCCTCCCCATCCCCCTTGAACTTCGTCTTTGCTTCCTCTAACTGCTTCTTCAACTCAATGTCTAGCCCCGTCCTCTCTCGTGGTCTCACAAGTCTGGCGATCAAGTCATATCCAAGCAACGAAAGCATTTTGTCCGGTGCCGCACGCTTCCCAATCCCAATCACAGCACTCAAATTCTGCTTCATACGTTCCCTCAAACACCTGTCCGCAACAACCTCCCGCATGCATTGATCCTTCCTACCCGCATCACTCATCGACTGCCATCTCTCCCCCTCAATCTCAACGCCAACCAAGTACTTCAATTGGTCATTATTTCCTCCTCGCGACGAAGGCGTGTACGACTTCATCTCAGACGCGATCTCAAACGGACATTGAGGCACAATTTCCTTTCCTCTGACGAAAAACACACTGCACTCTCTTCCCTTCCCCAATACTTTGCATCGATTCTTCCAGTTTCTTTCCACACCCTCCGAAGAAAAACAAAACTCCGATACCTCCACCTTCGCATAGTACAACAACCTATCATATAATACCCTGGCAAACCCATAAAAACTCTCTTGCACATCAACTACATACTTAGTACGCCCTCTCAAGCCATTTTCACCTTCAGATCCCTTTCTCTCCCCTCTTCCCACCTTCATCCATTCCCGTAAGCTATCTATCAATATATTCTTCTCGCTCATCTCTTCTCTCATCCTCTTCAGTTCCTCTCGTGTCAGCTTCAGGGACATCTTTAGGCTGCAGTGGTCCCCTTTGATCTGTCCGAGTTCTGCCTTCAATATATTGACCCTCTCAACTAACGAAGATCAAGAAATCACGCCGATGTCTTCATTTCCTGCATCTCCCAAAACATTGATAGGCAGGCTTCGCTCGTCAGCAGGTTCACTTGGCGACCGATGAACAATTCATTTTCTCTCTCGCATGCCTTCCAGAGTCTGCGGCGTTCTGCTTCCTCTATCACTTTCCAATTTTTCAGCCATTTGCACCTTTCGCGTCCGCACGAGTGTGCTTGTACGGCCTCCACTTTTGGATGCTTCCTGTATTCCATCCGTCACTCTGACCACTTCTTCCACTTCTCGCGTTTCCTTTAAATTAGAGCGGCGTCCCACTCCTTTGTTTATCATATCTCTCGTCCATCTCTCCTTCACAATGTGATCCTCTTCGTCCCCATCACTGTGTTCCAAAGATACATTTACCTCTCCTACATCTTGATTTCCACTTGAGGCCCCACCTCTCTTCAGCGCACCTGCCTCTTCTATTTGTTTCCTTCCGGGCATATCTTCATCCTTATTTCGGTCTTCGACCGGCGCATTTTCTTTCAACCCTCCCTGATCTGTTACCTCTTCCGTTCTCTGGACAACCAACCCTGTTTTACCCTCCAGTATACCACCCGACCCAGGCATAGATCGCTGTCCGCGAACCGAATCTCCCCCGCCTGCTATATGCGCATGGGCATCAGCCTTCAAATTCTCACTCGTCGTGCGCTCACTTGTCATGCGCTTGGATTCGACGTTCTTTGCCCCACCTCTTCCCCCTCTCTTCAAAGCACCTTTTCCTGGCCTCCTCCACGATAGTCCGCTTCTGGGAACACATGATTTCGCTTTCGTTACACTCGTGGTTTGATCCTCAATAGCCTTTCGCCGCGTCTTAGCCGCAGTCGCCGCACTACCCTTCCCTGGGCCTGACTTCTTTCCCTTCGGCGCGATTATTGGAGTCAAAACTCTTGCACAAGTGGCTGGTGACGCTCTGGGTTGGCGCACGCCGTGTGTTTTCTGGGAAAATCTTGCTACCCGATGCGCACAAAAATCTTTGCTTTTTGTGAAATCTTGAAAATACAATCCTCGGTGGTACCAAAAATGGACGTTTCTGTGTCACATCTATATCAATTTGTATCTCCTATCCCTACTGAAAAGTAATATTGTCCTAAGTTAGGACTAAACATGCGTTCACATAATAAACGACATCCTTTAGCCAAGCTGTGGAGAAAGGTTTATAACAACAAATTAATCAATGACTGTCGTTCCATCCTCCACATTCAAATGGGTTTTCCAGTCATAAACATAACCGTATCTGGCGAAGACTTCCTCTCCTTGCTCTATTTCGGCTGTTGCCTCCATCTTAATAAGTTTGTAGTCCGTTATTCCCTCTGGTGTTCGTCCCACTCCCGGTGTCCGTTTCATTTGCACCTGAGCCTCCCTTTTTTTCACAAGGCCATCCACCATGGCATCTAACTGTTTGTCCTCTTCGACGTACTTTGGATCGTTGATATACCCCAAAATACAAAAAGGGGAAGGAACCACCCAAAAAATAGGGTTTGCTTGTTTTCCATGCCAATTCTTCAGCTGTTTTCGACGCGGAAGTGATTGGAACTGTTGACCGTAGACTTCTTTCTCCACCGCATACTTCCGCAAGCGATCCTTCGTCACACCCATGAATCCCTCCCGGTAGGTCTTGTGCACTTCTTTCCGATTCGAAAGGTCATGATAAACCAACGTCCCGTAGAAATAGCACACTACCTCGCCTGCAGCAATTCGACGAGTTGCATACACTCCAACACCAGCCTTTTCGTGACGAATAGTAGACTTGCCTACTCGCAGCCAATATTGCACAGCCTCCATTGCCAATAGAGAATTCATGTTCTCCAGATTCATTCTTCCCTGCAGCTCCCTCGGCCATCCATCCAAAGCTTTCTTCCTTCCCAACTTCCCTGGAATTTCACTTTACCACAAAGTGGAGACAAAGTCGACAAGGTGTGCGGGAAGAATTTGGTACGGTGGAAATCCGTAGACAGCCCTCCATAACACGGTGCGCCTGCTTCTTCCCATTGGGAATGCAGAGGAAACACAATAGGCCATCTTTTGAAGCTCCTGGCTCTTCTCAATATCCGTGTGTCCTCCCCGTATTATGGAAGCGAAGCGAACAATAGCGGCATGCCTGGCGTTTTCAAAGCAAGCTTTGTCCGGTTCACACCCCACAAACTTCCGATGCTTGGGCAGTTCCATGCACGATATCGCTGTCGAGAACGTTCCGGCAAACATGTCGACCACGAGCTCTCCTGGCGGACTGAACCTGCAAATCAGCTTTTTCAACAGTGCCCTACACTTTTGTTCCGGTCGCACCCTCTTCCTCGTACACTTCCAATCCGGGGTTTTCACAGACCACATGAGCATCTCACTATTTGACATCGGCGGCTCCTGAACCATGATTGCATGATACGCTGGGTATCGTGAAGCAACATAATTGAAGTTCCCATAGTTGACCATCCGGTTCTGTGTTCTGTTGTGCATAAGGAACTCCAGAACGAACAGAATGTACAGCGTATTGTATCGTCTGGTGAAACTGGCAACTTCTTCTCCCAACTTTACCTGTCGTAATACCTAAAGACCGTACGAAATGGAGGGGCTGTTCGTCCACGACAAAGAGTACCGCATCGTATCAGAGCCCTACATGTAGGTAACTTTCCGTAGCACATCCCGCCACAACGGTACCTGATCCCATGAGCAGAAATGTATAATATGCCCACCAGGACCTACAAGCTTTGACGACCTCCTCGCTGACCTGCTCATGCCCTTCTCTGTCAGAATATCGTGTTCGCTGTTCTCCAAACAACGCTCAGAACGAGTCCCATATGGCGGATCGGAAAGCAGGAACTGTACCGTTCCTTCAATAGATACCTCGCTTTCGCCAGACTTGTTGTCGTCAACTTCAATGAGATTTTCGAACTTGCAGTTGTGGAGACGGAAGTTGCGGGACATCTCCCTCTCACAATACTTGTAGGCTATCACATCATCCAAAGTCGTAGGGTACGGTTTTTAGAATCCCCGTGCCTTCGACATCATACGATAAGTTCTGCGACAAAGCTGTTGTTTGCAGTCTTTCAGTGGCCTTTGGTGCAGTACCACGTTCCGGAGTACCACTTTCCGCATCTTTTACCATCTCTATCTCTTCCAATTCTTCCAACTCACCCTGATCACCACCTTCCACACACTCAGCACGTTCGTTCCCACCACCAGCCGTACCAGTTTCTACCGGCTCCATAATGATTTCAACGTCTTCTGCAGGCTCTGATTTCACAGCTTGATGTAATTTGACATTGCTTCCATGCAATACAATGAGCTTCAAAGGCTTTATGGCCTCTTGAACCGTAGTGACAAGAGA
Source organism: Gracilariopsis chorda (assembly GCA_003194525.1). Taxonomy (NCBI): domain Eukaryota; phylum Rhodophyta; class Florideophyceae; order Gracilariales; family Gracilariaceae; genus Gracilariopsis; species Gracilariopsis chorda. Next base: position 136,097 of record NBIV01000197.1, read on the forward strand.
TTCACTAAGTTCTCAAACCGCAGAGGGAAAAGTCTCGTTCTCGTGATGATGAACCTTTTGACGGCATCCTATTTGCTGGGAGCAGAGATGTCGAACAGTTTCTCTTGTACCACCACATTAGAAACGTCACCAAGGTATTCTTTGGCACAAAGGCGAAGCGCTGTATCCACTGGGTCCGGCAGATTCCATGCCCATTTGGTAACGTTTTCTTCTACGGTGGTGACGTTCTCCTCCTCCACAAACGGTTTGGAACAATCTTTGTGTTGGAAGCCCATGGAGCGTTGTGCAATATCGGTGAAGACTACACCGATATAGTCGAGTCAAATGTAAGGCAAGATCATAACCTCAAAGTTGGGAAACCCGAGGAATTGGGCGAAACAATCCCAAGCCCTGGTCACCAGCTGCACACCATACCCGACACTCTGACTCTGGGTCTTGTCTGACAAACTCACTCTCGAGAACTTCTTAGCTGCCATTCCCCTTTTCCTCTTCCTACCACTTCCTTTCTTATCCACGGCATTCTGCTGCACTATAGACAGCCCAATGACCATTTCAAAGTCGGTGCAAGGATCCGTGTGGAAAGCGGAAAATTTCTTGGTTGCTCCTAGAACACGGGACTTGCAAAAGACAGATAGCAACAAGTTACGGGGAATTCCTTTAAGCCCTTCCCTTTTACAATAAACCTTCCAAAAGTCCCTTACACGCCTGTCTTCTTCACGTTCCTTTACGTCCACCACTCTTGCCATAAGATAGAGTTGACGTGGAGGGCCTCTGAGAGACATGTTACGGAGCTCGGAGTCCGAATACGAGATGTAATCCGGTCCCGATGAGAGTGAGAAACATTTTCTTGGCAGAGTCATGAACGTTTCGACTTTGTACCGCGAACACCACAAAGTCGGTGTGCTTCAAACTTCTCGGCTCATCCACATTTTGCCTCGTCGCTGCGTAGTCATCAAGAACTGCAAGATAAGCATCAATAAGCTCTTCTCCGGTTCCGTGCATCTTGAATGAACCCGTTTCCTTCGGATTATGTTTCTCTTCGTTTTGGGTCGAGGACCGTGGTGCGAGGTATCATGGTGCTCCATCGCAAACACGATGGAGTGCCAGGCATGAATTTTAAATAAAAGTTCGCGTCCTGGCGCTCCATTTTGTTCGCGATGGAACACCACGACACTCCGGACCACGGACCTCGACCAAAACTTTAACAAATTCTTTTGCAATGCAAGTAATTGGGAGGCGAATTGCAGGGATGCTACTTTGATGACAATGGATGTCATGAAAACGATATATAGTGCTTACGTCCATCTCTATGGAACCAACCAAGTAGGCGTGATCACGAGAGTTTCAAAAGAAAGGGGTAAAACTGTTGGAGACGACCACTCCGGTGCTTTGTTTAAGAAGAAAAAGTTGTTCTTCGGGTTCAATAGAAGTTTTCAATCGCCCAAACCGACGCAACGAATGCAGTTGCGAAGAATGCGCAAGACGCTTTTGACTTGGTTGCCACGGATTATGTTTCTCTTGGTTTTGGGTCAAGGTCCGTGGTCCGAGGTGTCATGGTGCTCCATCGCGGTTCCAATGGAGCGCCAGGCATGAATTCTAATTAGAATTTCGCGTCTTGGCGCTCCATCGTGTTTGCAATGGAGCACCACGACACTCCTGACCATGGACCTCGACTAAAACATTAACAAATTCTTTTGCAATGCAATTAATTGGGAGGCGAATTGCAGGGATGCTACTTTGACGACAATGGATGTCATGAAAACGATATATAGTGCTTAAGTCCATCTCTTTGGAACCAAGCATACGTGATCACGGGAGCCTTCGACGTCAGCGGGTGCCAAGAAAACGCAAGCGCGACCTTTGAAGTACTCAGCCATAGATTGAACTGGGAATAAGATAAACGCGCCATCACAGAAACGGACTCCGAAGAACCCTGCTTCGCCAAAGAGACGTGTTATCGACATGCCAACCACGCGAGGCAAAGTGAAGAGCCGGGGCGCCACCCGAACTCCCAGCCACCCTGAGCCATCAATTGGGTGCAATACGGGTCAGGTGCTTTAGGGCGATGCGGAGGTCAATCTGTTCGTACCAGTTGGGAGTAGTGATGCGAAGGTGAAGGTAGGAGAGGCGACATTGCGCGGTGTGGGGGTTGCTGGGGGGCCGGGGACGAGACTCTGTCGTTCACTACACAACCATCCCCTGTCCTCTACGCAGAGACCTGGAGAGGACTTGGTGCTTATCTTTAAGACAAATATTTCGTCACACCAAGATGAGAAGTACCCTTATGTTTTTGGAGGTCCCGAGGAACCGCCCGCAACTTTGAAGGAGATGGTTTCAGCGGGTTTATATGCATGGGACACTGCGATGATGAGTGTCACAAATGAAGGGGGAGAGGGGAATGAGTCGGTTCCAACGTGGTCAGGAGCAAACGTGAAGACTGTCCAGAGAAGTAAAGCTTCCAGGACCACTGCAAGACAATTCAAGCGACTTCCCTCTGTTGCTGGTACACCATAAAGCAATTTGGTGACCAAAGCGCGGGTGAAGAGCCTTGAGAGCGGTGGAGAGGCTCCGGTGAAAACCCGCCAGAGCGGTGGAGAAACATCAGGTGCTCTTGCGGGCGGCTCTGGAAACCGAGGAGGCCCTGAAGTCGGAGCAAACTCCGATGATGACGTCATAGAGGTGCCTGTACTCTCCAGGAACGATCTTGATCCGGAGGAGAGGGTTTTATATGATGACGGTGATGCTGTTCCTTCGGAAGAGGTGGATAACAGTTTGGGCGTCTTAGACATCAATCGAGATGATTATGACCAGCACAATTGCGTAATCGATATCCGCAACATTCGATTTCCGAAGATCATGGTTCGTTCGAAGAATGACAAACATCTTCGAGATACTTGGAACAAACCCAGGAACTTCGGATGGCTCCCTTCTTTTGGGTCGATTGCAGTGGCCCTGTTGGAGGATGCGCCGGTTTCTGACGCTATTGATGCGAGTGGTCGTTTGTTTGTTCCTGTGTTTTTGGTGGATGGCTTCCCTCGAGTGAGTGTTCTAATGGACCTCGAGCAGGATGGTGCGAAATCGGCACGGATTACTGCTGGTTTGAAAGTCACGCTTTGGGAACGGAACGACGGCCGGGGAATGACATTGAATGAGGTGTTGTGGCTGGAGAAGACGTTAAATGATTTGAGCTCCAATGTTGTGGTGATGCCCTTCGCAGATAAGATTCACAATGCTGTTTCGTTTATTCGTAATGGCGTAGAGCAGGATGGGTATGATTTGTCAAAGCTTAAACCAAGCCAAATCACGGGGGTGTTGTGGAGCAGTGAGACGAAGGGGAAAGAAGGGAAGATACGTCATTTCAATCGCCATTATGCTCTTGCTCTGAAGTTTGCGCGTAATCCCGGTCTGTTAGAGTTCTTCGATGTGGTGTGGCAGGAGACGCCTAAAATTGGAATCACTCATGTTTCTAGTGATATTCTGCTTGGAATGTCAGAATATAAGTTTTGTTCTACTACCCAATTTCTACAGGCGCATGTTCGAGTGAGGTCGGCGGCCACTGTGAAGATGGGACCGTTTGAGGATTTCCAAAAGTACTTCTTCAACTGCGCTTGTAGAACGTATGACATTTGCAGTGAGCTGGGAAGTTCCATGAAGGAGAAAAAGAATGTACAGGAAGTGATGAATACCACGGTTAGCATCGGCGATTCTGACCAGACTGTGTCAAAGTATATCATATCTCTTCTGGGGAAGTGGTATAGGAAAGGGAAACGTAGTTCACTGGAGTCCAGAGTGAGTAATAAGGTGAAAGAGGTTCGTAGGACGTTGTCCAGCGCTTTGTGGGCCATGCAGAGACAGGATGCTACTGCTGTTGCTCCCTCTGCGGCCAATGTGGAGGTGATCGAGTTGCTTGGTCTGAATGAGGAAGCTGCTCAAGAGCCTCTGAACGCTGACTAGGAGCCTCGAAGAAGTAAGCGAATCTCAAAGAAGCGTAAAGTGGAGGTCCTGGACGAAGATGAAGATGAAGAGTCAGTTGATTTTGAGCCACCGGTGAAGAGGCAGAGACCATCGAATCGTAAGCCGACTGCACCTGATGTGAAGCGACTTGGCTTTGGTATCTCGCAGGAGGTGGTGGAGGTGCTGCGTAGTATGGAAAGGAGATGTTTGAAGAGGTGGTTGACAGCACAGGAGATCACTGTGCTCGAGTCAAGCGAGGATGAAGCTCAAGAGGACTTTGTGGATGATGAGGAAGATGAGGCAGAGGAGCAGCAAACCGCAGACAGCTTTGACGATAATAATCCTGAAAAGCTTCCAGCTGGCTTAAGTACGCCAGGAGAGCTGACTATGGGAGTGGACATGTCTTGGGTGGACCTAATATACTCGTTGCCGAGTGAGTGGACTGCAAGAGGAAATGCAGTGAAGCATTCCCATCCATGGATGCAGAGGATAAATCTGAGGAAGCACCATCGGGTGCAGTGCCTACCACCTGATGACTTCCGAATGGTTCATCATGCTGTGTAATGGCGTGCGTCACGCAACATGCACAAAGAGATGGGTACTACGCCACGTGCAGTGCTGGGCGTGAAGATGGGGTCGTGAAAAGGAGGTTGGAGGAGAAGGACGAAGAAAGATTGGAGGTTAAGAGTCAGTTGAAGAGGAGGCATGGAAAGAGGGAAGAAGGAGAAGAAGGCTAGTGATGTTTAGAAGTGACGTTGAGGCTGTTAGGACGACGGAATGGGTGGTATTGGAATCTGATGCGCGGTGCGTCGGGTGTGTGAGAACGGAGAGAGCTGCCCAGATGAGTTCCTGAGGATGACTTGGAAGTCAAAATAGGGCAGTATGAAGTTTCAAATTCAAAAGATGGAAATAAAAATGTTAGTTTTGGTTGGGTGCTCGAAATGGCGCTGTCCGCTTCGCGGCCAGCGCCATTTCGATATCTGTATCTAGCTTTTAGTGGAGAATGAACTTGCTGCAAACTTGAAAATAGCGGTGCGCAGTGCAGGTGACACCAGGCTCTGTAAGATATAGAAGTGTGAATTCCAAAAATAATTTCTTTTACTTGGCAAGCGCCAGAAACTAGCATAATCTATCATTTTCGTATTATTTTCGAGCTTTTGCCTAAGAAACTTGCGATCTAGCACCTCTATCCAGCATTCCGAGAACACCGACGTAGTAACGCCAGCCTTTTCAGCCTGTCAAAGACAACAGGCTTAGTAGATATGTCGGCAGCTTGCACGTCAGTCCTTATTAACTATACCTCAATTACGTTGGTATCCGGCAGCTTTTTTTGTGGTGATATTTCAGCGCAAAATGCTTGTTCCTTCCCGAGACGTTTGGCGTCTTCACGATTGACATCGCAGTCGAACTGTCCGCTGCTATAGAGAGGGGGTAGATTTTAGGTTCATACTTCAGGAATGTTTCGTTGCGTAATTCCCAGAAGATTCTACGCAGCCGAATTACATTCTTTCTTCAATACGCCATTGTAATTGATTCTTGCTCTCCGGACGACAGCGCAAAAAGATTTTGCTTTTTGGTCATCCACATGACACGCGATTCGTTCACCCTTATTAATAATTCAGTCGTGGACTTTGTCGTCTCACGAGAACCAGCTCCATCTGCGTCACAATAAGCCTCCATTGGTGGTGTGGTATTGACGGGAAAGAACAAGCGAAGACCCTTCGTACCCTTGAATAATCTCAGTACTCTTTTTTCAATCCCAACGTGCCTCATGCATGAGTCATGGATTTGCCTTACAAGCATTGAAGTGGCATTCATGACTTCTAGCCTCGATTAGACTGCCAATTACATCAAACGGCCTACTAGTCTCCGGTAGTGGCCATTTAATGCAGATAGAACATGCTGTTCGTCCTCTAGACGAGCCGTGATGCATATTGTTACGTTAATGGATTTTGGGCAACTTTGAGCTCGCCATACCACCTTCTACCAGTATCTTGTCATCATATTTGCTTCACTGTACATTTATACGGTTCTGGTCACTCATTATATCGAGTCTCAAAAAACGTTTTGCCTCGCCAAAACCTTAACCTTAAAAGGCTTCTGTATCTGACATGAAGTTTTCTACAAGAGATCGAGTGTTACACGACGTCAGTAAGTCATCAACGACCACTACGATGGTCAAAATTCGGCTGTTAGAATTGTAAATATATAGTCGATTGTCTATGCTCGACTGCTTTAATCCCATGCGCAATAAATCCTTATGCATGAGAGATCCCCATATTTATCCTGCCTGCTTTGCGCCGAATATGACATTAGCAGCAAGCATACCTTGCCTGGAACAAATGAGGACCCAGAACAGTTTTGGGGAGGTTCCATGATTAGAGCCTCATGTAGATCCTTGCAGAGGTATAAATTGCTAATATCCATCGTTTCTAGTGTCTGGATTGGAGCTATGGTCCTTATTAATAGAATAAAAATGGTTTCAGGACGGGCGACCGGGCCGTACAAGTTGTCTGGGACATAATCCACGTACTTCACTTATTAAATTACGCCGTATGTAAACTACCAAGGTACTGCTGGTGTCAGGAACATCTTGACACAATGAAGACAATATTTATAAGTATATGTCATGCAGGAAACTATTGTGCAACACCAGTTCTCTACTTAAGGCGCAGAAACGGTACATTTTCAATCGAAAGGTGATCACCAAATCTCCCAATCTCTCTCCCGTTCCCACAGTCTGACATGGGTTCTTCCTCGCATCGACCGCCATCACGACGTGGTGGACGCCGGTCAGGAGCAGGCCGTCGTCCAAGAGAGAATGTACAGCCCATGCAATATGGATACATAACCCATGAGCCTGCGCAGGTGAACTTAGGAACTAGAACCGGGCTTCCCCAAAATGTTATGGAACCTTATAACCATGAAGAGATTTACTTGAACTCTTCTCATTCTTCCGGCATTCAACAGGAACAAGATAGGACGGTTATGCGGCTCACTAGGATACCTCACCAAGGCGTTCACTACGGAGCAAAATATGTCTGGGATATAAGGGCAGAAAATATTTGTCAAGGCCTCGCACATCCACTTTCTTCACATCCGAAGTACCAACCAATCACTGGCACATTTCCAGCATGTTTTGGGATGCGCGGTGCACACGGTCATCAAGCATCTCAATGTCTTCTCAAAGATTCGGTGTTGTTGTTTCGTATTCGCATGTGCAAGTATTGTGGCGCAGTTCTGCTTAATGCAGAGACGGAAAGAATATGCTGTGGATATAAAAGCTCAAGGTCGCTTGAAGTTTCTTTCAGACGAGTGCATATCAATTTGCAGCTTGAAGACATATATATCGCCTACGTTCTTTTCAAACGTTATCAATAACACTTAAATGTGTTGTTTGCAACCATTCTCCCATTCATGGATATGAAGTACGTTCAGGGTGGAGGTTCGTCATTTCTCTTGACTTCAGGGCAATTTGTCTCTTTCTGTTCCAGTGCAGGAGGTGCACTACACATATTTGTGGTCGGAGGGTACTCCCAGTTTTAATTTACCGGATTATTATTCTTCTTTTACGAGAAGAATTGTGTCTATCCCGAATATTCAATACTCGGTTCCGAAGTTATACGATCTCTTGCAACCAAGAACAGACATTGTCCGACAGAGGTACAGAGATTTGTTCAGAACAGGCGGAAGTGTTCGGAGGAGAACAAAAGTGGACGAATCTACTTTAGACATCTTTGTAGACGCTGTTCAGGAAGGAATATTTGTCCGGAACTATCAAGGTGCTCATGAATCCGAATCGAGGTCAGCTCCAGTGCTTAAGCTTTAACAGAAGACAGCCGAGGCAGAACTCTTGCAATGAGAGCTTCTGTTGTAGGGCTAAGTAAACTGTTCAGGTCGGAAGCCCTAGCTACCCAGCTGGTAGGGAGTAGGGAACCGCATCACATGTCAACCGGGAATCTTCGACGTCGAGCTGTCAAGTACTGACATTTGGAGCCTGATTCAATTGACTCTGAAAAAGTGGCTTTTCCACTGCTCTACCCTTGCGGTGAGATTCATGCCCCGTATGATACCGCAACATATCTTTCATCCAGAGATGCAAACCACAGAGACGGAAAGAGCCGAACATGGGCTTAATACTCTATGCAAAGAATTTATACCAATAATGTGCTGCTGAAATCTGGAACACTTCTTCAACAATGGTTGCTTCGTACTACAACAAACATTGAAGACTTGAGACTTCGTTACTTGGAAACAAAAAAAATGAGAATGGTTGCAAAATGTGAGCTGCGGGTTGGAACCTATACTGGAACAGATGAAATCGGCCCTCCCTGTAAACTATTACTTCCTGGTAATCAAAAACACTCTGGTACACTGCTGACAAACACGACTGGACGTGCAAGTAAGGGCTGCTCGACTTGGCTTCCTGAGGTTTTTTGTCACAATCACAATAAAAGTATTGTGGGAGCAGATGAAAAGACTTAGTAGGGACAAAGAAAACTCCAGACAATTTTCTCCACAGGGAGACACAATCCGTTCTTTTGATAGGCCAGAACTTATTGCAACAGTGTACAACCAGTATACAACCTCAATCATGAAGGACCTACCGAATTATTGAGAAGAGCTCTTTGGCTTCAAATGCATTGGGATTGCCAATAAACGTGAATTCCAGGAGGATAATACTGCACTCCATCATCATCGCCTTTGGCTAGAGGGGGCGTAGTTGAAGATCCTGATATCATTGACATTTCGATTAAAACTGAACTGCCTCGAGGTGAATTGCCTGATGACCAGGAACTCCGAGAATTGGTGAAGACCTTTAATATTCTCAGTCACTCTTCATATTGCCGTGGTCGTACCTCTGATGGGAGATGCCGATTTGAGTATGATCGACAAGAAAATGTTGCCCAAACGACGATTAACGAGTACCTACCCCGACTGACCTATCGAAGAAGAAGAACAGAAGATTTGAAAGTGGTTCGGTACAATCCTGATCTCAAAGTGAGTTACAAAACTTATATCAATTCTGAAGGAACCCAAAGTGGCAGCGCTGTGACATGTCTGATGAATTAAGCTTTCAAAAATGCCAAAGAACAGGATTTGGTTGCACCAAGTCGAATGGAAAGCCAATCAGATGGACAGATCGACATGCTTCAAAATGAGTTCAGGGCGTACATGAGAGCGAGGATGGTGGGCGCGGTAGAAACTGCATGGAACCTCTTCGAGTTGAGGCATGTGTGCATCAATCATCTCTGTGGAAAGCGACACTTTTTGATTCGAAACGTAAGACTGCCTAGAAGTCTGAAGACCGCCCTGCTGTAAAGATATTTCAAATGCTCCTCTCGGTAAATGGATGTTTAGTACATGAAATACTACGAGAATGTAATTGTATGGCATAAATTACCCCTCTCTGTACCAGAGTCTAAATATACTTGGGATGGAGGACGTCTACGAATGCACGTCGTGCCACACTCCAAAAATGATCGAACTGTGATTCGAATTATATTTGCGTTTCCCACAATTCCCGAACTACTCGCTCTTATAATATTGCTCATGAACTCTGCATTCAGCTCCTTTGAAGATGAGAAACGTGTTAGGAGCGAGTCCTACTCAACCTTTAGGGAAGCGGCAGTAGCCTGTGGACTATATACCTACGGTGACGAGTACGAAACGGCTTCTGTTCAGGCAGTACGATACCATTCTACTCCTGCTGAGCTGCGTCACTTGATCTTCACTTTCCTTTCAACAATGGTTAAATCCTAACACTGTGATTGAAAAGCACAAAAGAGCTCAAACCGCAGATATAACCCAGCGAAACAGAGCATAGAAGAGAAGAATTACTTCAAAGAATCATTGACATTTCGGGCAGACATGGTTGTCAGCTTCTCAGAATTGATCCCTTCTGTCATCATACTGTATCATAACTTCATGTCAGAGAGAGCGAAGTTCAATTGGCAGAGGAACTAGCTGACATACGTCGCAGCTCCTCTTCAAGCCCCAGGAGAAGGTTAAAAGAGCAATACAATGATCTGAAAGAAGGCCAGAAGCACGTTTTTGACAAAATATTGAGAAAAATACAATACCAAGAGAGAATAGGAGAGTCTGAAACACTCAAAACACACGACAGCTTTTTCTTCTTACAAGGACTAGCAGGGAAAGCGAAGGCCTATCTCCTATCTTTGCTGAGAGATATTGTTGAGCACGAAGGCCTATTGGTGCAGATGAAGGCCACGAAAGGTATTGCTGCTGCATTATATGAAGGCGGAAGAACTTTGCATAGTTTTCTTAGATTAAGAGTTGATGGAAACAAAGATTCGCAAAGTAGAGAGCGTCAGACACTTTGCAAGTACGGACCACGATCACAGAGAACAGATGTAATACGGAAAATTGTTTTGCTGGTAATTGATGAAGCTTCAATATGCCCGAAAATTCTCCTAATTCTTTTCAAAACCGTACTGAATGAATTAAGAAACTGTACCGAAGATGTTGGAGGCATGTTCGTAGTTTCGGTTGGCGATCACATGCAACTGCTTCCATTGATTCCAAGAACGAGAACAGCTTGCGAAGGAGATGGCACAACTCGTTTGCTTACAGTGCGGCTCCTCCGCGAGCATCTATGATACTCTTGCGAGCTTTGGCACAGAAGAATCAAAGGTTGTCGCCTTTCAGAACAGATTCATAAACACGATGATCCCGTTTTTGCCAAATGTGTGCTCAACCTTGGTCGTGGGACGTTTTGAGCATCTCCAAGGTTTCCAATCATGTTTAAACCAGATATAAACGAAGAATACAGGTTGCTGTGGAAATGGTTTACAACACGAAAGAAAAAAGATATTAAGATCATCTGATAGGCTGTTGCGCCAAAAACTCAATAGTGGATGTATACAATCAGAATGAATTGAGAGTATTTCTAAGGAAGTATGTTTGAGTTGACTTGTGCGACGATAATCGTTCCCAATCGATGTCCAAACGATGGTAATGTTCATTCAAATAGTATCATTTGACCTGAACTGGCGTATAATTATGCTTTAACTGGAGCCTCGAACCATCATTTGAAGCTAAAGTGTAGTGTTACGTTTAGGGTGATTCGAAATGTACTTCATCCCCAATCGCTGAATCAAAAATTTTTTATCGTTACCAAGATATTTCGCAGAGTGATTTGAATTTTGGGAACTGACGAAAATGGAGAAATTTAGCAAATCGTTTTGCTGCATCGAATTGAGTTCTTCTTTGTGTTTGCAGATTTGAAATTCAAACGTTGACAGTTTCGCATCAAATCAAAATTCGTCACAAGGACGCATAGAGCGCAAGGAAAAACGCTAAAATAATAATAATTAGGTTTCTAATAAACATTTTTTGCTGAGTCAAGTTCATGTTAGAATGTTGCGTGTAAAAACATGTTGTGATGTGGTAATGCTTCGAGGTGGAAAACCCACGCCTTGAAATGCGCACAATCTCTACATATAATGTCGGTAAGCACCAAGGACTATGTTTTACAAGAAGCTGTAGACTTTGTAGGGGGGTCAATAATTTCGCATAGTTTAGTTTATGGGTAAACCAAAAATTTTGCAGATATATTATGCAAACTCTAGGCCGCGGCGCGAAGCGCGGCATGCAGCCGAAGGCGCTTTTGCTTGTTTTCTCATAAAAGGCTCGGTTAATATGCCGTAATTAGGCATATTGAACCCACAATAAAAAAGAAGAAGAAGAAGAGAGGTAGTGCCATTCACTCACAGAGAGTGGGTAACTGTATGCTCGGGTTTGCGTGCAGCCCAAATGCATTTTAAAGCTGCAAACGTGGTCTCCATGCACTGCTCTTGACCATTTTGTCTGTGACCAATCCTTCCGGCAGAGCAGACGCACTACGTCAGAACTGCAGGTAGGTAAGAGTGTTCAGGCTAAAGGCGTTCTATTTACTTGCTGGTAAAGTACAAATACATTCTACGAACAAGGAGAAAAACGTTGCCCATCGCTGAAGGCCGCCTTTCTTGCAAGTGTCTGGATTAAGCTGATAACCCTTTATCCTAAATCAAGTCAGGTCCGTATGCATTTGGTAGATTCTACCAGAGTGGAAGCGAGCAATAAGTCAACTAATTGTATGATCTCCAGCTATGTTTTTACTCTTTAATTCTGAATGTTGGTTGTAGCAGAATGATAGATTTTGTTCTTGTTTGGGCAGTTCGTTGGGAAACATGATGTACATGATGCACTGTGTGACACATCTTGACTGGGAGCACAAGCGGCTTCCTAACGCAGTTCTCAGCGCAATGCAGCAAACTCTTCTCCGTTTGTGCGGTATCTATGTGTTTATATCAACGAGCAATTGTTAATGAACAAAAGGAATCTATCCTTTACACAGCCTATCAATGTTTGGTGCTTCTATGCCCGTAGATAGTCTTTTGTATGGAAAGTAATAAGGCACCAATACCTGTTCATCCATGGTCTTTGTTCGTCGGAAGCACTACTACGTATGTACGTCCGGTGGAGTTAATTGGTAAGATGATAAATGTCGCGTTTGTTTTTCTCCTGTCCAAATATCTTGATTTCCAAATATCTCTTACATATTGTGAACATTCTGCATATGCTTCCTCATGTCAATTGGTTTTGTGAATTCATTTCCACAAATGGGACATCTACAATTCTCCCTGTTTCTCATCTCAGGGTGTTTTCTGGAACAGTGGTTCTCTAATCCTCTTTCGGTAGCAAAGTTAAGAGAACAACGTGGACACACAAATTTTCCAATGTGCGTTTGCCGGATATGCCTTTGCAAACCGGCTTCATGAGCATAAGTTTTTCCACATTCGGTACAGGTAAACCTTTGCGCTTGGAACCTATGTTGGGATCGAATGTGACTGTAGAGTGCACCCCTCGAGTAAAACTTTCTGTTACATACAGTACATTCTCTCTCTACATGCACTGCCTCATGACGTTCGTAGTTTTTGTGATACGGTGTTTCATATTTACACTTGTTGCACTTGTGGCGTTTATCGCAGGACTGCTGGTGCTCCTGAGCCGCCGTTCTCTTGCTAAAAGTGCGCAGGCACTTGGTGCAGGTATTTTGTCTCTTAGCCGCTTGTTCTTCTGCGGTTTCAAGGGAACCCGCTGGTCGCTTGCGGGAGGCTGCAGGTTGTGCCTCGCCTCCTGCAGATGGGCCTGTGACATCCCTTCCTTGAGTAGGATCTGTCACTCTGGATGCTGCCCGTGGCACTTCAGGCGTAGCAGGTGGGAGAGTGCCGGAGGTTCTTTGATAATGAAGTTGCAGCAAGCCTTCGGCAGCTTCATTCTTGTTATGAACTTCCTCCCTTCTCCGCTCTTCACTGTTTGTGGAGTGGTGGCCTCTAGAATTGCTTTTTGATGACATTATCGTTTTAAGTGTTGGTTTGGTTTTTGTGGTCGTCTCTTTTGTTTTATTGTTTGCTACTGTTCTGCTCGTGAGCGTCTGTGTATGAATTTAATGTCCGCGGTTCGGTTCATTGTATTTATAGAAGATATTGGACTGCTGTAGAAAATAACTCTTTCCCGTAATACAGATTTCGGTATATACATGAATTCTAATCTTTCCTTGCCTTTCCTTAGGAGCGATTAATTCTTTCACGACTAGCAAGGGTATAAGGTGTTTATAGAAAACAAATCAGTCTCAGACATCCCAACACATCTCTCATAGAAACCGCGTACTTCTGCGGTGATGTCTAGCAATGTCCACAGAAACTCGTCTTTCGAATCGACATTCCCTTTTTTTGCATATCGGCCATGATGTGCTGTCGGAATCCTGAAAAGAGATCAAGGCCCTCGTTTTAGACTTCTGTTTATTTGCACCTTGTGCTTGCGGAACAGAAACGTTACCGTTTGAAAGCTGCATAAGTGTGAAATACTGTTCAACCTTATAAATCATTGCGTTCACAATCAAAAGGTCTCTGGTTCCATTGAACACTTTCCGTTCTTTTTGGCGTAATGTTCATCCCAGTGTCTGTAGTGTTGATCGGTGCAAGGTTGTTCTGATCATCAATTCTGGAGAGCGATGCTACCCGTATAACAACTGCGTTTTATTAGTCTGACTGAGAGGGGATGCTTACCCGCTGACTGGCCGATGACCCCCTCTATTCTCTATGTGGCAAGTCCAGCCTAGGTTATATACCTTTCCGTCGTTCAAACATGACATTTCACAGATTCATACTACCTCTGCCTATGACCACTTGCAACCAGTTGTCAGCAAATTGACTCCAAATTACTCTTGGACGCTGTGATCTGTACTGCATGTGCACTTATCTTCTGTCAACACCACTATCTGTTGCAATCGTGGGCGCAGCGGGCGAACCGCGTCGGGTTTGTTGAACGTTTGAGATAGGCGGAAGCATTGCCCCAGTACTGCTTCTGGAATTAGAGGCAGAGACCTCACCTTATCTACAGTGTGATTCAATGCACTGACACATAATACTCAGCCGTCAGTGCGACTTATCAGGCACTACGTCTTTATCGCATAGTAGGTTGTCCGTCTTTTGCTGTACTAGAATTGTATCCCTACTTTCCGAAGAAACCCTGATTCATCTTGTTTTTCCTTCAGAGAGAGAACTACGCGAACCAATAGTTCATTAACTGCGATCTTTTACAATCTTTTCTTGTAAAGGGCTTTATCATCAAACGTACTATCCGAACCCGAGCTCAATACGAGCAATGCGTTTCTTGAGGCCCAAAAGCCACATACATGTGTCCTTATTTCGCAGCCTACTAATGCCGGAAGAACGCAACGCTCTTTATGAACGCATATCATCACACGGTAGTTTGAATCGTGTTGCTAATGCTTAGCCGGAATTTGAACCGTTGGAAGTTGTACGCGGAAACAATACACTCGCTGCTCATATAATTATCCTGAGCCCTTTTGATAGTAGCATTTCCACAATCTCCATTCATAGATACATCACCCTGTACAATACGTGCGTCCATATCTCCCTTTAATGCTTCGATTCTCGCGCTTGTGATTCGTAACTTCCTGGTGAAGATCGGAGCACTTTCAGTCTTGATGTGTAAATGACCCGCAAGAGTGTCGCACAAACGTAAATCGTCCGTTTTGAGCTCCAAGTGCAGATCATGCAGGCCAAAGTTTTCAACGCACAGCTCTGGCTTATGGCAAACGACGCTGCTCTAAGGCAACGGGCGGTTCTGCAAGACAGACTCTGCTCGCCCCTATGATCCCACCTCTTCATCTTCAAAAGATTTCATCCCATGCTTTTCCGCTAGATCCCTGGCTTGGGGTTCGCTCAATTTGGTGTACGTCTGCATTTGTCCAGTCTTATGCAGATGTAACGGTGAAACGTGAACTGTAGTTTCACGCTCAGAGAACCGTACAGTGCCGTCGACAGCTGCCAGCTCCGACTATCAATCTGTCGTCGTAGCACCACCGTGATCTCCATATCGTATTAGTTCTTTGCAGCATCTCCTAAATTTTCAATGCCTAGTTTCTCTACCTGTCTGAAAGTGCAGGTTTCATGCAAGGAAGGTGGATAACTTTTGGTCGCACAATGCATGCGCTTCACGTAGGTTTTACCCCTAGGTAAGGGCGACAAAACGGTTTTCAGGTAGAGAGGTTCCTCTGCGTGAGTCAATTACTAGTAGTACGAGAATATTCCTTCGGATCCATCTTTGCCTTAGCGCACGCAGTAACGACAGTCCTGCATGCTGTGCCAGAGCCAAACGAATAGGGATGGCTCCAAAGTGATCAGTTGATGAGATGGGGGCTGCGCTAGTAGTGTGCTACTGCAACTGAGGATTTCTGTTTTTTTATCTTCTCTTTTCTAGGCGTACTATTGTCGCTTGGGCTTCTTTCAAGTGAGAGAAGTTCATGGCGGCGCAGTGTACGGGGACCTCTGTCACAAGCAAATGTAACTGGCACAGGAATCTGCCGGGAGTCCATCTGGGTCTCCTGGGGGATAGGGTTTTACTTCTATAGGGATACTACGCGACCTTTGGAATACTAAAGTCTGTCAGCGATGGACGTGGCGCTCAGATGATGTATGTTAGTTCTTCTCTGTCAGTGGCAGACTTGTACGTGTTTTCACAACTATACCTAATTTGATTTACTTGTTTACGTTGTTATTGGAACATCCTTTTTGTACGTTGTCTTATTCACATAGCAATAAGGCTATACATTTTTTGGTGATACAGAATATTCGTTACTGGATTTGCGGTATCGGGGTTTTTAATGGTAGTGACTGCGCAACTTTGTAATACTGAGGCGCTCCTGAAAACACAAATCACATTTTGTGTTTGCGCAAAACGCGATTTGTCCATGCACAATTTTCCATTTGTGTATACACAAACACGGTTTCTCTCCGAGGGTCGAACACGGACGAGTTTGATTGTGCATACAAAAATCGACAGAAGCGCAACGCAACCCAACGTAATTCGCCTGCGCTCCTCCACGCTGCTGGCCGTGATTCCGGGAGAACCAATTGCCAACCTGACCGTTTGCACCACCCTCACGTGTGTTCCAACCACACCAACGCGCCAAACGACACAGCCGACAACTACAGCGCAACAAGGACGAACAGCCGCCACACCGCGCGAATTATTTCCGCGCCATCATCGCTTGGTGCTGCCAACCTACGCGCGTCGCTCTCGTGCCATAACCGCATGGCGTCGTCACCCCGCGCGCATCGTTCTCTCGCCATCACTGCGTGGCCCCGCAATCCTGCGCAGCTTTTCCCCGTGCTTTCATCTCGTGACCCTGCCACCCTACGCGAATCTGCCGCGCCACCAGCGCGTGGCGCTGCATGGCGTCGCCACACAGCGCATCGTGCTTGCGCCACCCACATGCGACGGCGTCACTCCGTTCACAACGTACCTTCGCCATCATCGCGTGGCACCGCTACCCTGCGGGCATCATTCTTGAGTCATAACCGCGTGACGCCGCCACACCGCGGCTATTCTTCCCCCTCCTTCACTGTGTGGCGCCACGACACAGCCCGGATCGTGCCCCTGCCCCCATTGCCTGGCGTTGCCAGACTGCGCGCATCTTGCCCACGGCATCATCGCCTGGCGCCGCCGCGTCGGGCACATCGTGCCTCCGCCATCACGGTGTGGTGCTAACTTATTACACTTGGTTCTTTCTTGCACCACCAGCTGAAACTCAATCTCACTAGATCTCCGTCATCGCTTGGTACGCACTCGTCTTTACGCAGTGTCATGAACTGCAGAGCACGACGCGACACAGCTCGCAAAGATCTCAACCTCATTTTCCGCCAACGCCGTATCTGAGCTCCACCCCTCACCGGGCAATCACGAAGCGAACCCAGAGGATATCGAGAAACAGAAGCGAGGCGCACAGAATGAGCGCTCCTCCAAGAGACAGTGATATTTGCTCGCCCGTTGGGACAAACCGAGCTATTCAAACAACACAAATGGTCTCGACTCCTACGACAAATTCGTTGCAACAATTTGCAGCCTCACCGCAGACTTGCGTATTTTCCGCCGTACCGGACCCATCGATTGATCGTGACACCCTCAATTCGATCCCAAATAGTACCAACCTGTCTCATCTGGGTAGTGCGAATCAGTCTACAACATGCCCACCACATGATGCTTTTTATCGCCAGAGTGATTCGAGCAATCAGCACAGGATCTCACAAAACGGTCTTCCGCCGCGTGCTCCCCAGCGCTTCGAAAGCGCTGCTCCAATGCCCACTGCACCCCTCAAAGCGAGCAAAGGTGTGGGAAAGCCAAAGCACAATGGTGGTAAGAGTACCGCAGGGAGAGGCAATGGATCCAGCAAAACCGAAGTTGATAGTCTCTTGGATGTGCTTGAAGAGCACCTACCTATTGGCGCCATGGAGTGGGACAAAGTAGCACGAATTCATTCGTCTAGGTTTCCTAGTACTCAAAAAAACGCAGACTCGTTGAAACGTAAGTTCTCAAGCTCGCACCTTCAAACGGTTCCAACTGGTGATCCGACCATTCCGCGGGAGGTTAAAAAGGCCAAAGCAATCAGAGAAGCAATGAAGGAAAGAGCGGACCTTGGTGATGGGACGGAACAAGAGAGCGATGTGCAAGAGGGTACTCACGTTAGCTCCATAGCGCAAATATATCAACCAAACGATTGCCATCATGCAGATGTTAACGAGGAAAGGCAAAGCCTCGACAGGGTTCTGGAAGATCCTTTTCATATTGGAGTTACAGACTCTGAAGTGCCGGAGACAGCACGTACTCCGCCATCAAAATCACGTACCCCTAGACCTTTAGTTCTTAAACGGAACACTCGAGCCAACGCTGGGAAAAGAGAAAGCCAGTCCACAGAGCAAGATTTAATTGAGCTATACCGAATGAACATGATCCATGAACAGAGTCGACCAGATGACGAATACCGCATGCGTATGATACAGAGAGGGGAGGACTGGGAGAGACGTGAGGAGGAACGACGAGAACGTGAAAAGGAACGTCATGAAGAGAAGCTGCGTCGGGAAGAGGAGCGTGAAAGGGCAAAAGAAGACGGACGCCGTCAGGACAACTTTATGAGGATGATGATGCTTGCTATGTTTCGTGGTCAGGACTTGGACCACGTCGATAGCAATAAGAGATGAATATATAATCCTCAAAGGTGCAGCTCATCGTAAAGGAACATATTTGCTTCGACGCTTAACGTCGGCATAAATGTTGTTTGAAGCTGGTTCAAGCCAACCATCCTTGCCCTCAGATTATATAGCATTATTGTGCTGAGTATAATTCTCTTCCTCTCTCCGTTAATTTCGTAAACAAAGCGATCCTTCATTCGCGGAAATGACCCCTGGAAAGCCCTCATGCCCCATTCCGCAGACTGGCGTACAGATGTCGCCTGCCTCATCTGAATTATATCCGCAGGACTCTCAGAACGCGTGACATAATCTTGAACGGATTTGATCAGGAACGGATATTTTCCCTTAGAGAAAGCCGAGTCTACCACACATCTACCCCCGCATCGACCAAAAATTGTCTGTAACTTTCCATACACACCGCCCCACTCTGCGATAGTACTATCATGCATCGCGCCTGGAGCATTGATTGCACATGCTATTACGCAACCACTGGGGTCAAAAACTAACACATTACTAATACAATGATCATGAACCCATCCATTGTAGAACATGTTTTCAATTACAGTATCTCCGCATTGCTCTAAGAAGAGCTTCACCCCATCGGCGACACAATAGACATCTGGAAACAGGGAATACTGCGCGGAAATAACACTTTGGAAAACCTGTATTTCCTGGCTAGACGGAAGCCTAATCTGTGCCTTGCAATCAGCATGAAGCATTTGTAGCAAGCATCGTCTCCCAAACCGTAAAAACAGGAAGCATACAGACGACGTTACTCCGAATAATAGGCATAGTACCATCTTCGATCCTCTAGTACGCGTCCACGCCAAGTTGAGGCCCAAACATTGTGCAGCATTCAAGGAACGAGGACGCCCCCTTTTTTGTGTGAATGGGAAGTGAACGTATGAAACCTTTTTTTTCATATGGAGAATACTTGTTATAGATGTTAGAGAACTTTGGGAGAATATAGTAAAACGTTTTGTAATCAAAGCCTGTCAAAGTTATCATGGACCTCTAGCATCCAGAATTGAAAAGAAATGAAAACGGAGACATAGTCGGAGACTGTAGAGCTCTTCTGGTTATGCGGCGATCTCCTCGCCGGCGACCTTGTTGGTTTAGGCGATTTTGGATGTTGCCTTTGTTGTTAGCATCAACAAGTCTTCTTCTTCTTAGTTGGGTAAGAATAAGAAGTGTGATACCCTGTGACATTGGATGGAGTATAATCGTTAGGCCTCGGGTAAGCAACGTATTATGAATTGATACGAAGCCCCACAGAACTCGAAGCTCTTGGATATTACATTGCGGCGATGGAGGGTTTGCGTTTTGTGTCACTACATTTCCGTGGCCATGATGGTCATTTTATGTACAAAGCACCTAAAATACGTCAGCACAAATTTGTGTTTTCAGGAGCGCCCCACTGGAGCGCAAGACGATGCTAACACTTGTTTGCAAGAGACGTGTGAATGAACTCACGCATCGTAACCGATTTGTGGGCGCCATCACGAGACGGTGACGCAGGGGGCCAAAAAGTTGTAATAATAAAAGCCAAAAGGGTGCTCTTCGTAGCTAAAAGCCCCAAAACAAGTTGAAAACATTTGGATCAAAAGAACTAAACCCACTCGATGAAATAAAACAACACTAGGGAGAGCAAGAGGCTCAATCCCCAAATAAAACTTCTTAACTTCTTTGTTGAAACGGCGCGCAACCCAAGAATTATGTCAAGGATCATTAAGGGTCAGACCCTCGGCTTCCGGTCAGACACACCGGATGTGAAGTGGATTCTGCAACCTACCTACCTCTGCACTAACCAGAAGCAGGCGCATACAATCCTTACAGGGCTTCCCGAGGAGAGCTACTAGCAGCAGGATATGCTTCCACTCTATACCCAAGCTGGCCCTTTGCAGGAAAGGTTGCACGGCACGTCGCCTGCGGATAGCTTCCCGTCAAGTACTTCCGTCCGGAAATCACCAGGTCTTTCGACCGACACCATTATCTGCGCAAACCTCCGGTGGGGCTCACAGACGACAGAAACACCTTCGGTACACACTACCCGTCTCCCGTCCACGCCTAAGGCGCTTCAACAGGTCTCAGCGACGGTTCTTCCCCACCCTATTGGACAACTAGCGGCACAAGCCTCACTAGAAGCCCTTAATCCAGTGGCGAACGCCTCACTGGTTGTTGATGATAGTTGAAGTGGCTGAAGGTTGATAGGGGGTGGGGCTTAGATGTTGGTCGATTGTTGAGGTGAGTTCAGACCGAAGTATGAAGCTCAGAACCTCTTTTTATAGTGTTTAGAGGCACTACAAACGAGCCAAATACGCATTTCTACTTGCTAGTTACTCATGTGTGCGTCTAGGTTACTCCATTGGCTTCTAGAGACCTCCGGAGCTGCACACTAACCAATAATAAAGCGAAAATTTGCGCCAGCATCACTAAAATACTGTAGTCTTTGCTGGGCCAACAAAGCGTGCAATGTGCTAGACACTACTGGAACATTCTACACGTGTGTTCCAGCAATTTCTGGCACATTCTGCAACATTAGCGACCGACACAACCCCAACCTCAAGGTTTGCCACGCCGCGGCAACCTGAAAACCTAACCTTCCATCGGGCGCGCAATATATTTCTTCAAACGATGGGCGTGTATTCCATGGCGAGTGTACCGGTTGTGTGGAGAAACCAACGTGTACCTTGGATGGTGAGCCTTCACCACACGACATGGACCAAAGTACTTAGAGGAAAAAGCAGGCCATTTCACGGTAGTGTTCAGGGCCTTTCCACGAGCCACAAGGACCAGATCACCGACTTCAAACTTCGTAATGGAGACTGCATCGACTTCCTTCAGAGGCCTCAGAGCAGAACGTTTAGCTCTATGATTCCTTGATGCGAGCAGCTCCACTGAGCGGAGCCGGTCAGAGGAGTCCCCAACTCGTGCCACGACACCACCTTCATCGGAGGTCATACGTGGTTTCACGCCGTAAAGCAACTCGAACGGCGAGATCCCACTGGCAACATGTCTGCGCCAGTATCCGTACAGAACCAAAGGCAGGTGTTCGTCCCAACTTGAACGATTATCCAGAGCTTTCTTTCCTATTGCTCTTTTCAGAGTACCAACCATCCTTTCAGCTCGGCCATTGGACATGGGGGCGTACGCCAAGACCGTTTTCCATTTGATACCATGGTGCTCCATGAATGAGACGAGCGAGTTAGAAGTGAAGCATGTAGCATTGTCCGACACCACGATACGAGGGAAACCCAACACGGCAATGATCTCTTTTCTCACGACGTCTATGACCTCCTGTGACGTAGACCATTTTGTCGGTACGGCAAGTGGCCAACCAGTCAAATGCTCAACACAAACCAGAATGAAACGGTTTCCGGATTCGGTAGTCGGAAGAGGACCTGCAAAATCAATCGAGAAGACGTCAAAGAGAGAGGAAATGGGAGTCCGAAGGTTGCTGTAATACCTTGGTAGTGGTGTGAGTCTCTGGCATTCGTCACAACTCTTGACGTAGTTGCCGATATCTTCATGCATAGTGGGCCACCAGTATCTCTCAGTGATGAAATTCCTTGTAGTCTTCAAATCTGTCCAATCTCATCATGAAATGACTTGATAATGATCTGTCGCCGACCAATAACAGGAACAATTCGCAGTGCGTTTGGCATCCTTCTGAACAATTTTCCTTCCCAGACCAGGAATTCCTTCGCACTTCGTCGGATTGCTGGGCGGAGACGTGCATCAGTCTCATCTGTAGGCACACCACACAAAAAGCGCGCAATGTTTGCGTAGTATGGTTCAAGACCGGAGAAGTCGTCAGGCTCAACAGCCATACAAGCAAGGTTGCCTTCATCTTGTAACGGCTCGAACTCGTCTCCGTGAACTATCCTTGACAGATAATCTGCTGCGCCATTCTCCTTGCCTGCGCGATACACTATTTCAAAGTCATACTCGGGCAGAAAGTCTAGCCAGCGAGCTAAGCGCCCATGTATATCGCGCTTCTGAAATGCATATCGTAAAGCCATATGGTCCGTGATTACCTTGAATGGAACAGACGAGAGTAGGTACAATCTGAACTTCTTGAGAGCAAAGATAACTGCCAATGCTTCTCTTTCACATGCCGAGTAGTTCTTTTCCGCAGCGGTCATAGTACGACTGGCAAACTGCAGAGGATGTATCTTCCCATCTTCCTTTTTCTGAGAGAGAACTGCGCCGAGTGAAACACTAGAGGCGTCCGTTTCCACAATGAAAGGCTGCTCGAAGTTTGGAAATGAAAGTACCAGAGGCTCAGTCATCTTTTTCTTCAGACCGTGGAAAGCTTCTAGCATCTCGCCGGTCCAACGCAGCTTCTTATTCCTCGATATAGCACTGTGAAGCACGGCGGAGGTCTCAGCAAAGTTTCTGATGAACCTTCGATAGTATCCGGCTAGTCCCAGAAAAGATCGTAGTTCCGTAGTGGTGGCAGGAATTGGGGCATCCTGGATCTTAGCAATCTTCTCCTGGTCCACGTGCACTCCATCTCTGTTGATGACATGGCCTAGAAGAGACACCTCCGATAGTGCAAAGAAAATTTTGGACAGTTTGAGCTTCAATCCATGCTTTGCAATCCGACCAATCACAGCCTTCAAGTGAATCACGTGCTCTCTGAGGCTTCTTGAGAATATGACAACGTCATCAATGTAAACCCGAACGAATGGAAGTCCTCTTAGCACATGATCCATCATCCATTGAAAGGTGGAAGGGGCATTCATGAGGCCAAATGGCATGACTTCGAACATGAAAGTTCCGTATCTGCACACAAAGGTCTTCATCTCTTTGCAATCCTCAGACATCTTGACTTGCCAGTATCCAGAGAACAGGTCGAGCGTAGTGAAGACACAGCAACCTTCAAGTTCGTCAAAGATCTCTTCCATGCGTGGCAAAGGCCAGCGGTCAGCTTTCATGACTCTGTTCAGCTCTCTGTAATCGACACAAAACCTTGCGCTTCCATCTTTCTTCGAGGCAATGACAATTGGAAACGACCAAGCAGAGGCTGAAGGGGTAATGATACCAGCTTCGAGAAGAAGATCAATCTCCTTGCGTACGAACTCGTTGTGCTTCGGCGACATCCTCCTGGCTCTGAAGTAGATTGGTTTGTCAACTGTCAACTCGAAGAGGTGAGAAACAGGCACATCGGCTGGGCGTAAGTCTTTCAATGACCAAGCGATTACATTCGAGTCCTTCAGACAAGAAACCAAGTCGTCTCTTTCATCCTCTGAAATGTGCGAGAGTTTTGAAAAGAGTAACTTCTCGTGCTGCTCATCGGTAGTGATGTCCAATTGCGGGATCATTTCGGGAGTCTCGCCATGGTTCTTTTCTGTTAGAGCAAGCACGAGTTGTTCATCATTTTCAGAAGCAGTTTCAGAGTCAATAGCGGCGTCAGAATCTGTATTGAAGTCGTCGCTATCCGTCTGGAAACCCTCTTCGTCTGAAATCTCGACGCGAGAATAGTCAAAGCCAAGTGTTACTCTTTTTCCATCAATATTCATCTTCACGTGCTGATTTCCGAGGTCAAGGCAGGCTTGTAACGATTCAAGTGTTGGACAACACACAATAATGTCGAATGGCGGACCATCAATAACAAGAAAGTCTAATGGAACGGAGACGCCCCTGAAGGATATAGGGATATCGTATAGTATTCCTCTGCACACGGCGCTCTGTCCATTGGCAACAGTTATCTTCTTCGTCGTATGCTTGGGTTCCAGTGCTAGCCTGTCACACAGCTTGGTTGACATAAGGTTTGGAACAGCTCCAGAGTCGAGCAAAGCTTCAGTCTCAGTCCCATATATCATAACGGGGACCGCCTTAAGACGTCTAGGCTGCTTACCGACTGGCCCAACAAAAGGGCGTCGAACATTGCTTTTGCGACCGATGAGCTTACGAATCTCTTTCTTCGCATCATCTGCGTCTCCTCTGATAATTTGTCCAAAGGTCAGTCCGGAAGAGGCATTCGCGAGCTCAGTGAGAACGTTATATTTGCTTGCATGGTCTTGAAGACTCTGCTTTTTCGACTTCTTCTGTTTCGGCTTCTTGACTTTTTTTTCATGAACCTTAGGTCTCCGAACTCTCTCTTCGTATCTTGTTGGATTGAGCAAAAGCAGGATGGGTGCACGACCGTCTGAACGGCGCTGTTTGGGCAACGCTTCACCGTCAGCACTTCTCTTGGTTGTGGCGACTACATCAGCATTCCCGGCGTTTTCGGTGACAATTGATACGGGGTCGGATCCTTTCTGAAGATTAGATGCTGACTCTTTAGATTCCTCATTGGCATCCCATACTTTGCGGGTATCTTCGGGTCGGATTCTTCGCCAACAAGTACTCTCTGAGTGTCCAATTTTCCCACAACGCGGGCATCGCGTATCTCGGTGCGGATTAGAGTCACATTGTGAGGCATAATGTCGGGCGTCTTGCAGTATGAACAAACCTTTTCGTAGTCTCGACGCTCCGTCTGTGTCTTCTTAACCATTAATGACAGCTGAGCAAACTGCTCAGAGAGTTTGTCGACCTTAGACTCCAAAGCATGAGAGATAGTTTCTTCAGAAGATCTGTGGTTTTGGACAATACGCTGAGGTGGGGTACTTAATGAAACGTAGTTCCCCATTGCTTTCCGGGCAGCATCGAAGGCTTTCACTTGAACCTTCAACTAATCATAATCATCAGCGCCACGGAAAACAACGAACTGGGCTAGATCAGCGTATTCCATTACAGCTTTCTTCAAAAGACCAAACTTAGCCTTAGCGTTGAATCCTGCCTTTAAGAAGAGGTTGTCCATATAGGTCAAGGAACCAACCAAGTCTGCATAATCCAATTTAGCAGAAATTGCAAGGCGTATATCTTCCTCAGGCTCCTCGGCTTTTCCAGAACGATCGATGAAAGCTTGCTTAACGGAGCGGTAGTCCTTTGCTTCTTCCAAAAGTGAACCATTAACAGCATAAGAATCATAGTAGAACTCAAAGGCTTTGTTCTCAAGGAAACCATGCAACTCAAGTGCCATGTCCTCGTCAGTCTTTCCTCTCATTGCAACATTCCCAAAGTAAAAGAAGAACTTTACGACGTCAATAGAAGAACCGTCATAAGAAGTAAATGCAGCGTTAGAGTCAGAAGAGCCCCCTCCTCGAGAGTAACATATGGGCGCCATCACGAGACGGTGACGCAGGGGGCCAAAAAGTTGTAATAATAAAAGCCAAAAGGGTGCTCTTCGTAGCTAAAAGCCCCAAAACAAGTTGAAAACAGTGGGATGAAAAGAACTAAACCCACTCGATGAAATAAAACAACACTAGGGAGAGCAAGAGGCTCAATTCCCAAATAAAACTTCTTAACTTCTTTGTTGAAACGGCGCGCAACCCAAGAATTATGTCAAGGATCATTAAGGGTCAGACCCTCGGCTTCCGGTCAGACACACCGGATGTGAAGTGGATTCTGCAACCTACCTACCTCTGCACTAACCAGAAGCAGGCGCATACAATCCTTACAGGGTTTCCCAAGGAGAGCTACTAGCAGCGGGATATGCTTCTACTCTATACCCAAGCTGGCCCTTTGCAGGAAAGGTTGCACGGCACGTCGCCTGCGGATAGCTTTCCCGTCAAGTACTTCCGTCCGGAAATCACCAGGTCTTTCGACCGACACCATTATCTGCGCAAACCTCCGGTGGGGCTCACAGACGACAGAAACACCTTCGGTACACACTACCCGTCTCCCGTCCACGCCTAAGGCGCTTCAACAGGTCTTAGCGACGGTTCTTCCCCACCCTATTGGACAACTAGCGGCACAAGCCTCACTAGAAGCCCTTAATCCAGTGGCGAACGCCTCACTGGTTTGTTGATGATAGTTGAAGTGGCTGAAGGTTGATAGGGGGTGGGGCTTAGATGTTGGTCGATTGTTGAGGTGAGTTCAGACCGAAGTACGAAGCTCAGAACCTCTTTTTATAGTGTTTAGAGGCACTACAAACGAGCCAAATACGCATTTCTACTTGCTAGTTACTCATGTGTGCGTCTAGGTTACTCCATTGGCTTCTAGAGACCTCTGGAGCTGCACACTAAACCAATAATAAAGCGAAAATTGCGCCAGCATCACTAAAAATACTGTAGTCTTTGC